>LGRX02003774.1:0-12595 GCA_001247695.2 Cymbomonas tetramitiformis
TTTAATTATCACAAGAAGATAATAAAAAGATGGATGGGAGACTTCCATGTGTAGTCATCATGGAAAATATTCGATAATTTTCGTTGACTGTTGGATAATATTCGATGCCTACTCGATACTATTTGATGACTACTCGATGATATTCCAAGACTTCTCGATGATATTAGATGACTACCCGATAATATTCGATGACTACCCCATAACATTCGATGCCTACCCGATAATATTCGATGACTTCTCCATAATATTCGATGACTACCCCCGATAACCTTCGATGACTTCCCGAAAATATTTGATGCGTACCCGATAATATTCGATGACTACTCCATAATATTCGATGACTACTCGATAGTATTCGATGCATACTCGATAGTATGCGATGACTACTTGATAATATTCGATGACTTCCCGATAGTATTCGATAGTATTCGATGACTGCTTAAAAAATCTTGTTGACTTTTCGATGATATTCGATGCCTACTCGATAATATTCGATGACTTCCCGATAGTATTCAATAGTATTCGATGACTGCTTAAAAAATCTTGATGACTTTTCGATGATATTCGATGCCTACTCGATAATATTCGATGACTGCTCGATAATATTCATTGCCTGCTCGATAATATTCGATGACTGCTCGATAACATTCTATGACCACTTGATAATATTCGATGACCACTCGCTAATATTCGATGACTGCTCGATGATATTCGATGACTGCTCGATTACAATTTATGACTGCTCGATAATATTCGATGACTACTCGATGGCATTCGATGACCATGTATGACAGTATGACATGTATGATATCAGGAAAAAATATATTTTTTCAAAAAAAACAAAATTTCCGCAATAATGTTGAGATATTCGTCATATAAAAATTTCTTCATAATTCATTTAATTTGATGATGAACATTTGATAAAACTAAATTTTGGATTTTTTATGCGGACCAAAATGAAAAAAATCGTACTTTGGTATGGCGCGCGCGACTATCGACATGCGGATAATCTCGATATCGCAGAACTAGCGCAGGGCTAGCGCAGGGCTGGCGCAGGGCTGGCGCAGGGCTGGCGCAGGGCTCGCTCAGGCAGTGTTATTAAAATTTCAACCAATCAAATGCTTTAAATTTGCGAGCCTGCCCGACTCCTAAGCGCCTCCTGAGCGCCTCCTGAGCGCCTCCTGAGCGCCTCCCGAGCCCCCCCTTGAGCCCCTCTCGACAACCGTAAAATGGGACAGTCAAAAACGAAAAGGAACTGTAAATTTCGCTACCTTTTTTAGTGAAGGCACATAAGTATGACAGTATGACATGTATGACATGTATGACATCAAGAAAAAATATATATTTTTTCAAAAAATCAAAATTTCCGCAATAATGTGGAGATATTCGTCATATAAAAATTTCTTCATAATTCATTTAATTTGATGATGAACATTTGATAAAACCAAATTTTGGATTTTTTATGCGGACCAAAATGAAAAAAAATCGTACTTTGGTAAGCCTCGCCTCGATCGAGCGCGCGGTAGTGAACAGTCGACGGGCAAAACTAATGAACTAAAATTTTCGCTACCTTTTTCCCAGGGACAGTCGAAACGAAAAGGAACTTAAAATTGCGCTACCTTTTTCCTAAGGAACTCTAGTATGACAGTATGACAGTATGACATCGTATGACACCCCCTAGCACCGCACATGTATTATACGTAAAATTTTGCGAGGAATCTCACTGTGAAGTCAAAAAATTGAAAAAAAGTATATTTTATGTCGGTTTTTAACCCTGAATATTATGAAATAGCTAATTTTATCGAAAAATATCCATAAAAGTCGCAAATATATATTTTTTCAAAAATTTTCTTTGCAAAACTCTTTTTTATATTAAACATGAATTGCCATAAAAATTTCATGCAAAAGAAATTAATATTCTAAAATTTTGGAAATTAATTTTGCCTTTTTTCGCTCTACGCTTAAAAATAATTCCAAAAAAATAATTCTATAATAATTTTTGAAACAGTTCATCTTACACAGAATTTCGCGCTGAAAAAGACTATGTTGGCAGAATTTTTTAGAATTGTGCAAAACTTTTTTAATTAATTGTTTTTCATTTATTGCAAAGTATTTGGGATAATAAATTCATTAAAGTTCCTTCTAAAGCCACTTGGATGTGTACTCTTTTTATGTAAATCAATGAATAAGAAATCATGTGCTGATTGAATTGCTTTATCATAAACTTGAAAAAAGGTATCTTGATTAATCTCACCGCTACATTCCTCCGCAATTTTCTCTAGCTCTTTTATATTTTTATTTTTAAAAACTAATAAATGAGTTAAATTTCCTCGAATACTTTTATTTAATCCCATTTGATTTGACGTGTGATTTTGTGTAGCAAATAATAATGAGACGCCCAAAGCCCCATTTTTAAGTTTCCCTTTATGACGGTGAGTAGTTACAAGTTGATTCAATTTAGCTCTTGGCAACATAATGTCGTTTCCTTGTACGTCGTCGAATAAAACCACAATCATCGGCTTTTTACCATTATACTTATGTTCAGGTGGATTATACATTGTGTCCTCAAATTCAATCAATAATTCATTTGGAATATCATGAATTGATTTTGTTTTATCTTTTAACATTTTATTTAATTTCTTCCATCTTTTCAACTTTTCATGATATTCTTCGTATTCTTGAGCTTCGGTGTCAAGAATTTCTTCTATTTTTTGGGGAGCTTCAATCGAAGGTTCTAATATATCTTCATTGTTCAATGGCAAATTATTAAAATAATGTGCATTATTGTGAAAAGTAGGACTAACCAAAATTAACCGGTCTAATGCATTATTTTGTTTCATCAATCTTAATAAATTAGAAAAGCTACAAGTTTTACCTACACCTCGTTTTGCCACCGCCAATATAACGGAATGCATATTAATAAAATCTGGGTCCGTATTTATATTGAAAGCACCGCCTTTCGGTAATTTATTTTCATAATCTTTATTTTTTAATTTTTGAGTTTGTAACATTTAAGTTTTCTATTAATATTAAAGTTCCGGAAATAAACTTCTATAAGCTTTATCATAATGAGTATTGGTTTTTTGAGGTGATTGAGGGCTATTATCTATATCTTTATTATTTCTTTTTTTGGAAATTCTTTTCTTTTTAACTATAACTTCCGGTTCGCTTTCGCTAGAACTAGAACTTTCATGTATTTCCTCAATAATAACTTTTGGTTTTTTATTTGTACTTTTTTTATTTTTCACAACTTCTTTTTTTACTTCCGGTTGAATTTCAATTTCGTCCTTTTCCGGTTTTTGGTGATTTTTAATAACTTCTTTTGCATCTAATATTTCTTTTTGTTTTTCAAGATCTTTTGCAATTTTGATATTTTCTTTTTCTTCGGCTTCTAAAGCTTTCAATCTTGCATTTTTCAATCTTTCTAAAGTTTTTTCATCTGTTATTTTCTCACCTTTGCGGTAACCCATTGTTTTATTAGAATATAATAGATATAAAAAGAAATTAAAATTTCTAAACATTAATAGTATTTTCTTCTTGTTCTAGTATTTTCCTTTTACAATTTATACAAGGTGAATTTATAGTTTCACAACGACTATATCTAATTCCCGTAAAAACAGCCCCTATAATAAGAATAATTCCTGAAACAAATGCTTGAAAATCACATGAATTGTTTAAAATGTCCATTTTTATATAACTTAAACAATTTAAAAATATTTTTGGTTATTATATTATATCCCATATATATGGAGAAAGTTATTTCAAAGTTTGGAAATACTTATTACAAAAAATCAGAAGAAAAAAACAATTTAGATGTGGCTAAACATTACAAGATTAACAAAGATAAAGTTTTAAAACAACGTATATTAAATTTACGAATTAAAAGAGGTTTGCCCATCAAAGCAAATTCCGTCAAATTATACCATATCACTATTGATGATATGATTCAAGCTCTTAAAAAATCATCATTCGACATACCAAAACAGTATGAATTACTAACACAATACTCAAAATTATTGTGATTTTTTAGTCCAATGTACTAACCCAATTGAGCTTAAAGAAATAATCTTATATATATATTATAAAAGCCTCTCCCATGTCCAAACTTAACACCTCAAATATTAAACTTACACCTAGTCAATGGAAAGCTTTCAACATTGAAATGAAGGATGCAAAAACTAAAAAAGATTTTGCTGATTTAAAGGATATTCTAGAAAGTTTTAAAATAATAAATGGAAGGAAAAAATCTAAAAAAATTATTACAAAAAATGATTATGAAAAATCGTTGAAAACAAAAATTAAGGACAAATACAATGGAAAATCTAAAACTTTCAAAAAATACCGTGAAATTTCACGAAAAAATATAAATAAAAAGAAAAATGAAAAGGTTAACAAATTTGTAAATAATGTAAAAACTGATATTAAAAATATCAAAGAAATTAAAAAAACCAAACGCACCGAGTATATCGATAAATTTAAAACTAGAAAAGATATCTACGGACCAATAGATTTTAATCTTTTTGAAATAAAAGGTTTACGTAGATTTGTTCCCGAAGCATCAAGTGATGACAAACAATTGATATCATTTGAGTTACAATTTGAAGATAATTATGTAATAAAAAACGATGACATTTATTTAGGTTATCATCCTGAAAATTTACAAAAAGCTATCGAAAAAATAGCTCAAAGTGAAAAATTAAAAGAACATGGATTTATTAAAAGTATTACTCTCTTTGTCCACACCGTTAAAGCTATTAAAGGTGGTTCGGCGAATCCACAATCGAGAAATAAAGAAGAACGATTCAAAAAGAAAAGTTGCATTACATTGAACAACAATAATAATCAATGTTTTGATATTTCTTTAGCTATTTTGCAACATTTACATTGTAAAGAAACCAACAAAACATTTTGGAAAACGTTGATTCACGTTAAAAGACCACAAACACGGACAAAATTAGGAAATGAAATTAGAAAATTAGTCGGTATCGACCCTCATAAGCAAATTGATGTTTTGAGAGACATTCCAATATATGAGAAAGCATTAAATGCACATATTGTTGTTTATCAAGAGCATAATGTTGTTGGACAACGTAAAATTTATCCTAGTGGTGACAACCAAATATTTGATGATGACAAAAATGTATACTTTATATGTTATGACGCTGAACAAGAACATTATGAACCAATTACCAACATCGTTGCATTTTTAGATACTCGTTCAAAGTCATGTCCACGGTGTTTTAGTACTAAATGTATTTTTAAAGATAAGAAAAATCAATATGACAAAAAATTAGTGCATAGAATATATTGTAAAAAATGTGACCGACACTTTTTTAATAAGGATTGTTATGACCATCATCTAAAATCTACATGTGATAAAGTGCATTATTGCAAAGAATGTCATACACATTATGAAACTAAAATTAAACATATATGTGGTCATTCAACATGTAAGAATTGTGAAGATTATTGCGACTTAAATCATCATCAATGTTATATTCAACAAGTAAATAACAAGGACCCAATTGAAAAACTTGCCTTTTTCGATTTCGAATGTACACAAGAGACAAAATATTTAAATGAAAAGACTAGAGAGTTTCATTATAAACATCATATGAATTTAGCAATTACTCAATATTTAGATGACACCAAGAATCCTAAAAGCGAAGACAATTTGGTCGAAGGATTTGAACATCATGACATGCATTCATTTTTGGAATTTCTATTTAGTGCAAAGCATAAAGGATACACCTTTATTGCTCACAATGGTAAAGCTTATGATTTCTTGCTCATTTTTGAAGCAATAGTAGTAATGCATCAATTCGATGATAGTAAAAAAATGCCAGAAATTATTAGAGTTGGGAATAAAATAATGAAGTTGACCTATTTAGGAGTCACACTAATTGATAGCATAAATCATTTTAGTTGTGGTCTTGCAAAGTTACCAAAGACATGGGGTTTAGAAAATGACGTAGAAAAAGGGTATTATCCTCATTTATTCAATAAAAAAGAAAATTGGAATTATACCGGGAAAATACCTAATAGACACCATTTTTGTCCGGAACAAATGAAATGTGAAGATAAAGAAAAATTCGATATTTGGTATAATGAAAAATGTAATGACAAATTTTTTGTTTGGAATAATAAAAATGAATTGCGAAAGTATTGTTCAAACGATGTTTTAATACTTCGAAAATCATGTTTGGAATATCGTAGTGTATTGTTGGAAGCATGTGAAACCGACCCTTTCAACTTTATGACTATTGCATCAACGGCACAACATATTCATCGAAAAGACATTATGCCTAAAAATAGCATTGCATATTATAGAATTAAAAAGCAAAGTAAAGTTTGTGCTGAATGGATCAATTATTTGGAACATTCAAGAGGTATCAAAATAATTAGAGAATATAAAATTCCAAAAACAAACTTCATAGCGGACGGCTATTGTGAGGAAACCAATGAAATATTCGAATTTAATGGTGACCGGTTTCATGGTAACCCTGCAATTTACAATCCCAACCATAAAGCAAATGTATCAAGAGACACTAATATAACATTTGGTGATTTACGTAGGAAAACTGAGGCGAAAAAAGAAAAATTAGAAAATATGGGTTATATTGTTAAAGATATTTGGGAATGTGATTGGAAAAGTGATAAAATAATTGAAAATTCAGTAATCGACTTTATGAAAATTTACAAACCTGACCTTGTCATTCGAGATGCATTTTTTGGAGGTAGGACAAACCCTGAACAATTATATTGGAAAAAGAAATTTGGTGAAACATTGAGATATCTAGATTTTACTAGTTTATACCCTTGGGTTATGAAATATTGTGAGTATCCTATTGGGTTCGACAAGCAATTTAAAAATGTTTCGGTTAAAGAATATTTATCGAGGTATAAAAATCAAACTGAAAAGTTTTTTGGTGTTATATATTGTAAAGTAAAACCTCCCAAAAATTTACAATTTCCGGTGTTACCATGTAGAGACAATGGTAAATTAAAATTCACTTTACATGAACAAATAGGAACTTGGAGTACCATTGAAGTTGATAAAGCAATTGATATGGGATATGAATTATTGGAAATATATGAAATTAGACACTGGAAAGAACGTTCTACTAAATTGTTTGCACCTTATGTTAATAAAATTTTGAAAATCAAACAAGAAGCGAGCGGATACCCTGAATGGGTTAAAACTGAAATGGATAAAGACAAATATATAAAACAATATTTTGAAAGAGAAGGTATTCATTTGGACAAATCTCAAATCAAGAAAAATCCAGGAAAGCGAGCGGTGGCAAAGCTTTACTTGTGTGCGCTATGGGGCAAATGGGTACAACAATTGAACAAAATGAAAACTAAAATTATAAGTGAACCAAGTGAGTTTTATGCAATGGTTTTCGACGAAGAATATGAAATGAATTACGAATTTGCCGGTATAGAAGGAAATGAAAAATGTATTATGAATTATCGATTCAAAGATGAATATTTTGAAGGTCCGGACAAGTGCTCGACAAGTGAAATCATAGGGGTATTTACAACCGCGTATGCAAGATTAAAGTTGTATGATTTGTGTGAAAAGGTGGGGTTTGACAATGTGTTATATACTGATACAGACTCTTGTATATATATTGAAAAAGAAGGAGTTAATGACCATGTATATAAAAATGATTTAGGTGACTTTTTGGGCGAATTAACGGACGAGTTAGAAGGTAAAAAATGTATAGAATATGCAGCCACCGGTCCAAAATCATACACATTAAAATTCTCAAATGCTGAGCCTCTTACCAAAAGTAAAGGTTTTTATTTGTCACACCAAAACAGTAAAATTATTAATCATGAATCAATGGTACAAATGGTTAAGAATAAAACTGATAAAATTGATGATAAATTTGCAGAGTTGACATATAATGTGATTAGAAAACAAAAAAAGCATATCTCCAAGCCTATTGTAAAATGCACCATAAATGTTAAAGGTCAAAGCATCGAATCTGCATTACATATTGAATTACCTCAATTTTTGACACCTCAAGGACTTGAGACTAAAATTGAAAAGAAGATATATGCAAAAGGATGGTTGTCAAACTTAAAAGGCACCTTGGACGAACTGAATCCAGAGTTTGAAGAGATACAAGAACAATTGGAAGAAGTTGATAAAATAAACCCATATCAATTACGACCTGAGGGATATAACTTATCTTAAATCAATTTCTTCTTCATTTTCATTATTATTTCTATTTTGACTACGA
Organism: Cymbomonas tetramitiformis; assembly: GCA_001247695.2. NCBI lineage: Eukaryota > Viridiplantae > Chlorophyta > Pyramimonadophyceae > Pyramimonadales > Pyramimonadaceae > Cymbomonas > Cymbomonas tetramitiformis. The sequence goes on from LGRX02003774.1 coordinate 8,256, forward strand.
GTGCGTTTTGCTAATCTATTTGAAGCTGAAACACCTTCGCGTTTAGTTTTTCTTTCTTTTTTATTTTGTTTTGTTACTAACTCTTTCACGGTAAGTTCATCTTTATCTTTACCGTTATTTGAAACATTACCTTTTACCTCTAATAATTCTCTTGGTTTATATTTTCTAGCTAAAGTTTCGTTGTTGTCTTCTATTACATAAGACAAGCCTTCCATTTTTTTAACTTTGTAAATTTTAGTTGACCATCGTTGAGTTTCTTTATCAAAAGTTTTAGTTTTAATTTTAATTCTAACTTTGTCTCCAGGTTTAATATCAATTTTAGAAAGTATTTTTGTTAATATATTTCTTTTTAATAAAATATTTCTTAATACTCTATCTTCATTCATATCATTTGGTGCAGACTTATCTATATTTCCTACATTTTTCGTTTCATTATAATTATTTACAATAGTATCTAATTTATTAATCCAATTGACGGTATCTTTACTTTTAAAATAAAGTTCTAATTTATATTTTAATGTTCTGTTAAATCTCTCAATCATACCCATTGTACTATGGTCTTCGGGTTCGTTCAAATAATGTTCAATATTGTTATCTTCCAAAAGTTTCTTTATGGCTTTATTTATAAATTCACTACCGTTGTCCGTTGTTAATACATTCATTTTGGAATCCTTAATCAATTTTCTCATTGCGGGAATGACACCTTCCGCAGATTCTATATTTTTATTATTTTTATCTTTTATAGTTTTTGATTTTAACCCAAAAGCACATCCTTTTCTTGTATTTATATTAATTCCCGTTAATATCACTGCATACCCTTTATTTTGTTTTTTAAATTTTGGAATAAATGCTAAGTCTGCCTGAATATAATTTTTGTTTGGATCTTTACCATAAATTGGAAATAATTCTTTTTTATTTATTTTCTTTTTTTGAGAAAAAGTTTCATTAACTTCAGTCTTTTCGACAGCCTCTTTTACTTGTTTCTGTGTAACTTTATATCCTTTTGCTTTTAATTTTGATGTGAATGAACTTATATTTGATAAGCCTATTTCCGGGTCTAAATATAAATCTTGTATTTGTTTCTCGGTGATTGATTTACTCATTTATTTCTTTATTATATATCATCAGTGAATAAAAATATTTTTTCATTTGTAATATTATTTTATCTAAAAGCATTTGATCAATTTTATATGAAATACCATACATTTTATTCATGATATAAAATCCAGGAATTCTAATTATTGATTGGATTTTTGTATTCAATGTGTTCTCTTTTGTAATTTCCAAATCCTCTCCGTTTTTTCTATCATATAAATCACTATCAGCATTATCTATTTGACATTTAAATAAATTTGAATAATTCTTATTTTGATTTACTTTGATCGAGCTATTAAAAAGTTCTTTCAAGTTTGAAAGTTTAAAAGTATCTTTGGAAAAATATTTTATTTGATTTTCATAAATATGATTTACAATTTTATCCTCTATAGCTAATATAATATTTTCCATATCTTCAACTAAATTAAACGAAATATTATACCGGTCACTACCTTCAAAGTTGTTAACTCCAAATGGACAATGCATTTTCGGTGTTTCCAAATATAACGGCTTTTGATCATATTGAATACTTATAAACTTATATGGTTTAGATTTACTTTTTATTTTTGTAAAATCAACATTTTCAATTCTCAATTTTTCAATATCAAAATTATTATATTTAACTACCGAAATCATTTTATTAAATTAAGTTATAATATTTATTTTTTAAGTTAGTTTATGTTTTTAACTTTAAGACACCGACTCCCTTCGGTATATACTCACAATGGCTTCTACTTCTAATCTTCATGGAATTCAAAACATGGTCGATGATGTGAAAACCAAGCTAACAAACGAAGAATATTTGAAATTTTGTGATCTTTTGAAAAATCAATATAATAATGAAGAAAAGTCAACTTACTTAATTTGTGAAATTGAGTTCATAAAACCATGTATAGTTCCTTATACAATTACGGAACTTATTGAGGACAACGATGGTTGTTTATTCAATATAACAACCACTATTAAAACAAAAATTATAAAAATAGAAAAATCCATGCATGATAAAATTCACGAGCAAATAGTGACCCAAGGGTACCATCGATGGCATACAAATGTTAGCCCTAATTGCACCATCTTGAAAACAAAAGACACATGCGACTTGACAATAAATGATGGAATTTATAGAGGAAATGTAGACGGCGTAGTAATAATAAGTATTAAAATCATAGGAGTTGCAAAGTAAAATCAAATTAATGACATTTTTTTAATTATTTTATTTATGATTTTTTAAATTTATTATTTTTATATTTATTTCACCAATTTACGATAAATATTATATTATTTATTATATTATATTATTATGGTAAGAGCAAATCAAGCACAACCACAACGAAGACGGAATAATAGAATTTATTGTGGATACAAGGATCCTCCACCTTTAGGTCGTCCGTTCGGGAATAAAGTACAATGTAAGGCTATTGGTCAATTAAGACGTTTTGGGAGGATTTTAAGAGCACCTCATCCAGCCGATAGACAACAAAATAGGCGAAATAGATAATTTAAAAAAACTATAGGAATTAAAAGTTAAAATCAAATATATAATATTACTAGTTTTATTTTATTGTTGCAATTATAATAATTTTTTATAATTTATCATATTTATATTTATTCCACCGGAAACTCTCACCGAACCGGATAAATTCACCGGAAGCTCACCGGAAGCTCACCGGACCGGATAAATTCACCGGAAGCTCACCGGAATTGTCTAGGGTTTGGATGGTAGTAGGATGTTGTAGGGTTTGGCGATAAGATTTTACCCCAACCCTAGGGCGCAGCCCTAGGGTTTTGTTGGTGGGGGAAAATTTTGTCGTCAAACGCTACATCATACTAGTAGTATACTACCGATTATAACCCCCCCAAAACCCTAAAGACGATAATAAATGATTAATAAATACAAGAGAAAACCCTAAAGAAATAATTACGTAATAAATAGTGAATAAATTACGTGATTAAATGTGAGTACGATAAAAAATCTACAATAAAAAATAAATAAATAAATCTACAATAAAAAGATAAAGATAAAATTGAAAGTAAATAAAAAGTAAATTAATTAATGTTTCAATAAGATATATGTTAATTGTTGGCCTCTAAAAATAGTAAATCATTGTAGTCTTAAATCAATGGAATTTTCACGTAGATATTCATTCATGTCTAAATATACTAAACAAGTAATATCAAAATCTTTGTTTTCTTGACTTTTGATTACCAAAGTATAAAATATAGCTTCATGTATATCTTTGATTGGAATATCGTTATTTTCCGAATCTTTAATGATTAGGTTGTATAATGTTGAATTAATGTGCAAATAATGATGAATATCTTTTCCCCAAAAATTGATTACCTTTTCTAAATCAGAAATAACTTTATGATTAATAAAATATTTAAAATACGATTTAATGTAATCTAAATAATCTGATTTTTGCAAATTTTGAAATTTGTTTTGAACTTCATCTTTATACAAATAAAATTGTTTAATATATTGTTTACATTCCATGTCTTGAATAGCTTCCATAATTGTTTCTTACATTATAATGTAACATAATCTTTAAATTAATTAAGTTCTCTACTAGGATAGTGAATATAATAGTGAACTAGGATAGTGAACTCCTAATCTTCTTATATCATTTATTATCTCTTCTTGCCTCTTAATCTTCCTTATTTCTTCCTTTTCGTAATATAATCTAAGTTCTTCTTCAAATGATATGTCAAATTCCATATAACAAGCACCATCTATGTTCGTAATATCTACGTGTAGTGTGCCTTTTCTCACATGCATATCAACATCGATATGGTTATACTCTTCTTCACCATAATATACTTTTCTCATAAAAGTCAAAGCCGGAATTCTTTGACATTCAAAACCACCATTCATTTTAACTTCATCACACAAGTAACGATGTAATAACACGGTAAATTGAAATTTCCAATTTACTTCACGACATATGGGACACTTTTTAACATATTCATCACCTTGACTTTCTAATTCGCATATACACTCATTACACATTGTACCTTCGTTGCAAACTTGACAAATAAAGTTATATGTTTCATAAAATTTGTGTTCAAAAGATTCAAGACAAATACAACAATGTTTGTTATCATTGGTAGTCATTCTTGCTTTGTTTACCCTGTTGAGTTACACTCTTTAAGAGGATTTTATTTTTTGAGGTTTTTTGTCCCCCTGAAAAAACCGAAGAAATTCACACAATTAAATTAAAAGGAAATCTTGCAGGTCCTCGATTGTT
>LGRX02003775.1:0-82318 GCA_001247695.2 Cymbomonas tetramitiformis
GTGCTGAGCCGGTGCGGAGCTGGTGCTGAGCCGGTGCGGAGCTGGTGCTGAGCCGGTGCGGAGCTGGTGCTGAGCCGGTGCGGAGCTAGTGCTGAGCCGGTGTGGAGCTAGTGCTGAGCCGGTGGAGCGCGTGTGGCCGTCTGTCCGCTTCCCCTCCGTGCCCCACTCCGCCCATCCTCCCAGGTGGAAAACATTATGGTCATCATCGACCGCTTATTATTCATGATGAACTCGGAGTCCAAGCTCATCAAGGTCCGCCCAAACTATGAATCGCGGAGCACTCCGCAGCAGATCTGACAGAAGGTCCAACAGCCTCTAACCAATCCTTCTGATCCTGTGCACGGGGTGTGCCTTCCGACAGCGGATAAAGTACTTCAGATTCGCGCGGAAGAACTACACCTGGAGCATGGGCAACTCGCTGCGCATGTCCGTCATCATCTGCCTCATTCTCACATTCAACTACGGCAAGGACCACGAAACTTGGGAAGAGACGGGAGCCAGCAAGGTACCGTCATCTTCGGCCCTGGTCACTAGCCGTCGAGCCACCGAGGTACCCTCATCTTCGGCCCTGGTCACTAGCCGTCGAGCCACCGAGGTACCCTCATCTTCGACCCTGGTCACTGGCCGCCGAGCCACTGAGGTACCCTCATCTTCGGCTCCCAGTCACTAGCCGCCGAGCCACCGAGGCCCCTCATCTTCGACCCTGGTCACTGGTCGTCGAGCCACCGAGGCACCTCCTCATTCGCCCTGGTCACTAGCCGCTGAGCCACCGAGGTACCCCTCCTATCTTCGCCCTGGTCACTTCAGCCGTCGAGCCACCGAGGTACCCCTCTTCTTCTGGCCGTAATACCAGTCCCAGCCACCGAGAGGGCACTCCTATCGTATCACTAGCCGTCGAGCCACCGGAGAAATTATTCTTTGCTCTCTGAGCCATTGCTCGAGAAATTTCGGCCTCGCTCTTGTCACTGTCGCGCTGATACTGAGGTACTCTCGCACTCAGTCGCCGAGTTACTGGAACAACAGCCACCGAGGTACCCCATTCTCAGCCTCCCTGGTCACTGGCCGTCGGAGCCACCAAGGTACTTTCATCTTCGGCCGTGGTCACTAGTCATTTCTAGCCACCGAGGTACTCCTCATCTTCGGCCGTGGTCAGCTGTCGAGCCACTGAGGTAATTCTCATCTTTCGGCCGTGGTCATCACCCTCATCTTCGGCCCTGGTCACTAACCCACCCACCCCACACCCACCGGAGCCGTTTCATACGGAGCGATTTGGAGACAGCTCTTGAAGTGATCGACGCTCGTTCGACTTTGATCGGAGCGTCCAGGGGACTCGGGTCTTCTAATGGGGCTGTGTAATGGCTCCCCGTGTGCGCGCTCTGCGACCCAAACTGCACGTGGAGACCTATGCTACGACCCAAACTGCGATTGGGCACATCACTATGCGAGTGGAGACCTGCTGCGACCTGACAAAGGCCTGATGCACTGCCCTCTCACTCTGGCGGAGCTCAGGATGATCCCTCCCGGCGTGGCATCCGTTGCCGCGCAGCCTCGTGGAAGGGCCGCCTGCGTGGTGCCGTGCAGCCTCGTGGGCTCCCTGTCTCGTTGCCGGCCCGTGGGGGACTCGGAGAGGGAGCTCAGTCAGAGTGCAATGACTTGCAGCACCCACTGGTCACACGGCGATGGGCGAGGATGCGGCAGGTGGTGACGTGTTTCGGGCTCATCCACAACGTGATCACGCTGAACATCTTCCTGCTGTTCCTGCTGTTCGAGGGGCCGCTGCTGCTCTTCGACGCGGGCCTCGTCGACATCGACCACCCTCTCACCATCGACTCCCTCCGCCGCCACCGCCTCGCAGTATCCCAGATCGCCCAGGACGCCATCTCGCAGAAATACCAGCAGCTCACACAGTGCGCTCACCTCTTTGTATGCGATGCCCCGCTTCAAATAACTCCGTGCTTCTCACCTTGCGCCCTCCAGGCTGGTTCTTGGTGGCAGCCGACTGGTCCAGGTGTAGATGAGATGGATCGATTCTGCCTGGCGTGCCGATGGCCCCTCCGACTTGGGGAACCTGAGGCCAAACAATCGATGCGGGGGATCGCCCACAGGGGCACGGGAGGAGTGGTGCTCTGAGTGGGGTGGCTGAGGCGGGTGCCCACAGACGACTGAATATGTCGAGCACTCCTCGGGTTGAAGATGAGCCCATGGAAGTGCCCAATAAGAAGCTCAGGGCGATGAAGCTGGTGTTCGAGCAGTCCAGGTGTGTGGCACCACCACTGTATGGCCGAGTCCGCCGCCTTGCATCTCCCCGTTGCTCCCATCGAGGGTTGATTGGCATTCTTGCAGCGAGCGCGTCTCTGTTTCAATCAGAATCTCCCAGTTCCGCTTTTGGAGGCGCCGAGGCCCTCATTGGGGGTGGGGGAGTTTAAGGTGTGGGGGAAGGTGCGGTAACACAGTCTTTGATAAAGGCATGATAGAGATCTGCAATTGGAGCCGCTGGGGCTGAGCCTGAAGAGCCTGATGGAGGTGGTCCTGGCTGTCATTCCTGTGCTGAAGGAGGTGTTCGCCTCGCGGCGCTTCTGGTGGTTCGTTTTCTTAGGCAGCAGCAGCCTGATCGGCACCCTGTTCAGCAACTTCTTCTTCGCCGCGCACCTGCTAGACTACATGGTGAACAACCCCGACGGCCGCATGACCATGCAAGCGGTGCTCATGGGGGGGAACCTCCTCGTGAAGACCGCCCTGGTCACGGTGATCATCATCTTCATGTATGCCATAGTCAGCTTCAAGAACTTCAGCGACCGGATCGTGGACACCTACGAGTGCGAGTCGTTCTTCCAGTGCTTAGTCTACCACCTCATCTTCGGGATGGACGGGTGCGGGCGAGGGCGCCGCTCCTCCCCGCGACTCCCCTCCCAGAGAGTCCCAGCCAGCGCGGCTTCCCTGCAGCTGCGCCTGCAGAACGGGGTCTGCCCGGGGGGGTGCAAACAAGTAGGCAGCCACCTCAGGGAGCAGTGCACGGATGGAACCCTGTCGATCCCTGTTGCCAGGAACATTGCGATGGCGGGTCGGTGGGGTAAACACGGAGGCATGCAGGGCAGTGGATGTGGAGCACCGAGGCCCGCTCTGCTCTGGGCTGTTTTCTTAGTGCTGGACCAGCCGCGATCGCCCTCCCCCGTTGGATTCATCCCTCCGCAAGATCAGAAGTAGCGCGCAAAATGAGAGAGGCCTCTCCATAGTTGCTGCGCGCACAAGCGCCAGCGCGGTGGCTCGGTGCTCGAGGTGGTGCGCTGACCCCCAGCACGGCGGCGAGGAGAGCGCGCTACCGCAGTGCACAGAGCGCCCGGGGGCTCCCTCGGGCGTGACCTAGCTGAGCTCCTGTGCTGTTGCGAGCATACCTGTGCTCCACAGCATCTGCCGCACCGAAAGTGAGACGGCTGACACGGTGTGCATAGTATGTAGCTCCGATCTCTGGATGCAGGGGGCAATCCTCGGCGAAGGTTGATCATCAAGCTTTCATCTCTGAAAATCGCTAGACCTACCCGCCCGCGTCAGATACCCGAGTCGAGCAGTTTGTTTGCTCCGAGTGAAGTCTGGGTTGGCTTGGACATCCAGTGACCTACGGTGGATGTGCTGCCCGGTCGCACTGCTGCTGCACACGGGAAGCGGCCTCGAGACGATGAAGGCAACATCGATCCCATTGGCGCTGGCTGGGCCTCACACGCCATACCCCCACGAACCTCACGATTATAGCAGATGTGGTCATGGGTATTAGCCGAGTGTGTGTGGCTTATCCTTGGACCGATTTCTCTGGCACCATATAGCCAAAGAACATCAGCTGTGGTATGCACCCATGCGCATACAGTATATGCTTATCCTTGCGACTCCTTTGGCACCCCGTAGCCACAGGGGACTGCACGATGTACCCACGCCGGGGATCAAAGGATTCAGCACACACTTCGGGACACTCGTCCGGATTCTCCGGAGCTCACTAGTGAAGAATGGGACCCCCTAAGCCTCGCTGAGCCACCCGAGCCCCTCTGCATCTGCACCGCCAGCGCACTGCCGCCTTGTGCCTGAAGTCGGTTCATCCCTGCCCCCTGAGCTGCGCGAGCCATATCTCCACCACCAAGCCCACGCTCAGGACCACCCCGCTGCTCCCTGAGCCTCACTGGGCCACCTGAGCCCCTCTGCGGCTGTCCTACCGGCGCACTGCTGCTGTGTTTCTGGAGCTGGCTCACCTCGAGCCAATCGAGCCACCCCTCCACCACCAAGCCTACATCCCACATCACCCCGCTGCCCCCTACAGCCTGATCTCAAGAGAGCTTGCCCACCCACGCCACGGCCAGAATGCCTAAGCGCTGTCCCAAGGGGCTGAGAATGATCAACTGGGTTGCCCTCATCCAAACTTGCACATCCGCCATCGACTTGCGCTTGCAGCCCTCTACCCCCAGCACCAACTCCCCGTGACTGGAGCCCTTGCGCTGATTGCGTTGCGAGGTGGCCGCGAACTTGAGCAATGCGCTCCACACTTGCGCTGTAACTGTCACGCCGCACTGTTCCTACTTGGGGTCCCATCCCCACAGTTGCCTGTGTGTCCCAAGCCCTCCCGGTGGCCGATAGTTCACCACCCGGTCGTCGCCTTCCCGACAGCTGCTCACTGTTAGTTCCGGCACGGCCAGCAACCTCGCCCGGTGGGCACGGAAGCTGATGAGATGCCGTATGCTGCCGTGCAACCTGTTGTAAGTGGTCATCGCTGCCGGGATGGGCCCCCGGGCTCTGAGGGGCCCGGCGTGTGTCAACTCCACCCGCGGACCTCCCCACATCTCCCCCGTCATCCTCATCAGTTCCCCCCATGCCATCAACCCCCCCAAGAAGGCCGGCCACCCGCCTGCTCGCCCCCATCAAGGTGGCCACCCCTCCCTCAGCCAAGGCCATTGCTTACTCCGGCGAGGCCCCACTCTGCTCCTGAGTCCAGACCCCACTCCCCGGGCCCGGCGACAAAAGGTCATCCCACTCATTCAAGATATCCTCGACACTTGACGCCGCCTGGCTGAGCCCGCCTATGCCTGCCCGTGCCCCTCCAGATCGCGCCTCGGCGGTGCCCCCTCCTTGACCCTCCACAGTGCCCAGATGCTCCACCTCCCGCCGCACGTCCTCCATGCTCTCCAAAAGCCTCGATGCCATCGCGCCTGCCTCGCCTGCCTCACCGGGAGCCTGCCCAGACCGCTCACGCTGCGTTCCCTCAGATTCCTGCATCCCACCGCCAGACCCATCCTGCGTGGCATAGTCTGTCTCCTCGAACGCACGCCGGGGATCAAAGGATTCAGCACACACTTCGGGACACTTATCCGGAATCTCCGGAGCTCACTCGTGAAGAATGGGACCCCCTAAGCCTCACTGAGCCACCCGAGCCCCTCTGCATCTGCACCGCCAGGGCAATGCTGGCTTGTGCCTGAAGCCGGTGCATCCCTGCCCCCCGAGCTGCGCGAGCCATCTCTCCACCACCAAGCCTACGCTCAGGACCACCCCGCTGCTCCCTGAGCCTCACCGGGCCACTTGAGTCCCTCTGCAACTGCCCCGCCGGCGCACTGCTGCTGTGTCTCTGAAGCCGGCTCACTTTTGCCCCTCGAGCCACTCGAGCCATCTCTTCACCACCAAGCCCACATTCGAGACCACCCCGCTGCCCCCTACCTGCCCTAGAGCCTGGTCTCAAGAGAGCTTGCCCACCCACGACACGGCCAAAATCCCCAAGGGCTGCCTCAAGGGGCTAAGAATTATAAGCTGGATTGCCCTCATCCGAACCTGCGCACCCGCGACCGACTTGCGCCTGCAACCCTCTACCCCCAGCGTAAAATCTATGGGACTGAAGCCCTTGCACTGAATGCCCTGCAAGGAAGCTGCGAACTAGAGCAATGCGCTCCACACTTGCGCTGCAACTGTCGTGCTGCACTGTTTCTACTAGGGGTCCCATCCCCACAGGTGCCCGCGTGTCCCAAGCCCTCCCGGTGGCCGATAGTTCACCAACCGGTTGTTTCCTTACCGACAGCTTCTCATCACTGTAAGTTCTGGCACTGCGTGTGTGGACTTATCCTTGGACCGATTCCTTTGGCACACCGTAGCCGCAGAAGACCGGCTGCACTATGTACCCACGCCGGGGATCAAAGGATTCAGCACACACTTCGGGACACTTATCCGGAATCTCCGGAGCTCACTCGTGAAGAATGGGACCCCCTAAGCCTCACTGAGCCACCCGAGCGCCTCTGCATCTGCACCGCCAGCGCGCTGCGTGTGTGTGTTCGGCCTCTTTGAGGGCGTCGGGGATTCGTCTGTGGCTCGCTATTTGGGAGTATCTCGGATTCGTCTGACGCTTGCTCCCTCTCCGTGTACAGTGCTCATGGTTATTACACGTGCCGGGGGACTTGTGTTCTTTACTTGTTGATTTGCTTCTCACATCCACTGGGATGATGGTGGGCTGGCTTTTGTTGGCGGATCTCATGCCAATCAGTGTGTGTTCGGCCCCGCCCTGCTCCTGATTTGCTTCTCACATCCACTGGGATGATGGGGGGCTGGCTTTTGTTGGCTGATCTCATGCCATTCAGTGTGTCCGTACTTTGCTACAAGGAGAGGCAGAGGGTGGTGAAGTCCACGTTCTGTGTTTTCCCTTGATTTTTGCGGGGAGCACTTAGGTGCCCGCATGTTTTTAGTTTGTTACCATAGGGTGTACATACCGTGTGGGGTGACTGCATTCATGGCATAACCATAGACCAGAGGGTCCCATCCATCGACCGTGAGCCACTCGGGGGCATGCCAGCAGGGTCCGCTTATTCCGTTACCCAGGGACCAACAATTGTTGGGCGATGATCGGTCACATCGTATCATCTTTCCATGCTGCTTTGCATCTGGGTTGGGAATATGTATAAGTTGGTAGTATCTTGCCACGGCCCCGCCCTGCTCCTAATTTGCTTCTTACATCCACCATCCACTGGGATGATGGTGGGCTGGCTTTGTTGGCCGATCTCATGCCTTTCAGTGTGTGTGTGTGTGTGTGTGTATGTTTTTTGACATGGGGTGTCCATGCTGTGTGGTGTGACTGCATTCATGACATAACCATGGACCAACAGGTCCCATCCATCGACCGGGAGCCACTGGGGGGCATGCCAGCAGGGTCCGCTTACTCCGTTACCCAGAGACCAACAATTGTTGGGCGATGATCGGTCACATCGTTTCATCTTTCCATGCTGCTTTGCATCAGGGTTGGGAACATGTATGAGTTTGTGGTATCTTGTCACGGCCCCGCCCTGCTCCTGATTTGCTTCTCACATCCACTGGGATGATGGTGGGCTGGCTTTTGTTGGCCGATCTCATGCCGTTCAGTGTGTGTGTATGTTCGTGCATCCCCTGTTTGGTTTGAATCCTTTAGCTTGCCTGGGCTCGAGCAGCGGAGTGGAATATTTCCATGACGGACCTACGGTGCAAAGCTAGATGAGATCCCAGCTACCCCACATTTTTGGCTGTGATTTGCGTTTGTGGTGGGTTTACTTTGCGATTGGTTTGGGGGTGTCCAAGCGAACAGTATCTGGCCAGGGCCCCGCCCTGTTCCTGAATGCTTTTCACTCCACTGGGATGATGATGGGCTGGCTTTTGTAAGTGGATCGCATGCCGCTCAGTGTGTGTGTTCCAGCTGCTTTGGCCGCACACCGGCGGTGCCCGACCGCACCAGCAATCCGATTAGGGGCGCCTCGGTGCCTGAAGGTGACCCGCACTCCTGACAGGCAGTGAGGCACCTGCGGGTGGGGTCGTGGCGCAGAGCGGGGAAAAGCGAAGGCATCGGCAGTCTCTTCGGACATTGGTACAACCCGCCAGTGAGCCTCGAGGATATGCAGGACTGGGAAGACGTGGCGCACATCATGTATCTGATGTCCTTCGTGATCATTTGGATGTTCCTCCTGTCGAACATCATCACGGGTCAGATCGTCGACGCCTTCGGCTCCGTGCGCGACATTGCGGCCAACAAAAAGGCGCGCGCCCCTCGCCCCACCTCCGGCATTCCACGGGACGCCTCCCGAGGATGCGCCTCACATCAGCATCGACCTGCGGGTCCTCGGCCTACATGACTCCATCCACAGCATGCTGGTCATCGATATGCTGAGTCCTCCTCCGTTCTGACACGAGCGGCGCTGATGTCCTCGATGCTCCTCAGCTTTCGTGGAGCACAGCCTGGGCCACGTGGCAGTCAGTCCGGGCAACTTAGCTTTCCCCGCAGGAGCGCCTCCAGCCCCTTGGATTGTTTCAGAGGCTGGCCCACCTCAGTGCGTGGCCTCCATGCCGTACGATCGAGCTCCGATTCAGTATCCCGGTGCGATCTGCGGCATGTGCTAGTTTGCAGCTCTGCGCTTTCGCCCGCCAGACCCAAATGCCGGATTGAAGAGGCCCCGGGAAACGGTGACCATGAAATGACGAGAATGACGGCGCGGAGTCGGGCAAGGAAAGGAGGCAGCGGAAGTGACGCGTACAAGTGGTGGTGTCGGGGACTTTGGGCGCAGAGGGATCTGGAAGAGAACAGCATGATCTGTAGCATCGATAGATATAGCTTTGGCAGTCACTTCCAAACTCACATGGAGGAGGAGCAGAACCCGTTAGATTACCTCTTCTTCGTGCAGTACATCCTGGAGATGGACCCGGCCGACTTAGGGGGCATCCACAGCCACATCTACGCCAGCCTCAAGGAAGGCCGCGTGACCGACTGGATGCCCGTCACCCGCTCCGTTTATCTCGAATCCACCTCGAGCTTACAGAAGGTGGGCAGCCATCGCAATGCGGTGTGAGGCTTGTCATCGATAGGTCTGCCGACTATGCACGCCGGTTAGGGTCTGAGCCCTTAAGTGGCATCAAGCATCGGAGATGAGTGATGGGAAAGCCTGAGGCACATGAAACACTGAGGGGCGATCCCTCAGGCATTGAGCACCAGGGGGACAGAGCCTTGGCATATGGGGGCGATCCCTCAGGCATTGAGCACCAGGGGGACTGAGCCTTGGCACATGGGGGCGTTCCTGAACTCGCCATTGGGGCTTAGCCTGTCATCCACCGTCCATGCACATATACAGCACCGCATTGATCAAGCGATGGATGCTGGTGTTGACATACAGGAGCATACCGGTCAAATTGAGGCAAAGGTCATCGCCGCGACCAGCGCGCGTGTTGATTCGCTCGAGCACAACATGAAGAGACAATACGAGTCGTTGAGTCAGGTGAATCGTGGCGGCAGCTGAGTATCAGCTTGTCACGCAAAGCTTTGCAGCAGTTTTGAGCATATTACTAGTGGGAGATGGATCCGGATGATCTCCTCTGGCAAGAATTAAGGAATCTTGTGAAACCGTCGCTTGACCTTGGAGGAACCAGATCAGAGAGAGGGTTTCACCTACAAATGTTAACTTTCTCACCAAATGAATGACCACGAAATGACAGTGATTGGTCAGTGATCCAGACAACTAGTGGCGGATGTGTACAGTCTGCCAGCCGGTCACACGGTATGCAGAAGTGGACCTAATTTGCTGGTACTCCAGCTGGCAAGGTGTGATGATCCTTGCTCGGTGGCGCATATGCATTTGAACGTGCACAAGCATATGACCCGGGGTGGGGACGGGTGGAGGGGGCACATGCAGGACATAATACAACAAATGCGATCGATAGAACAAACTTGTAAGGACCGGCTTGATAGAATAGAAGATGCAATGACCAAGTAGCCGGAAGAGCAGGATAAAGTGGAATCAAGATAGAGCAAAGCTTCAATAGACGCATTTTGCACCACCTTTGTGTGGACGAAGAAATATGTTTGATGAGGTGCTTTGATGAAAGCTCAAGAAATAGAAAATTTGTGAGTCTTCCCAATGGAAGCGTGATATTGGGAGGTGCACAGCACAGTGCAGACCAAGGGTAGAATTAGACGTTTCCCGGTGTGGAGCAATCAGAAAATAGACGGGTCATTCTTTGTGGGGGGGGGAATAGAAACTTAGAAAAATGTCAAGGTGAATAAATTAATGAACAAACTCATTTTTCACTACCTGTCCGGGGTGGGGCAATAATGCTGCTCGCTATGACATCTATCGATACGGTATACCTTCTGATATGCGCCTGACAAACTTCTTTATAGGAGATGTATGAACAGTATGTTTTACTGAAAGCTGACAAGTGACGCACTAATCTGCTGTATGCATATGTGGATATAAACATGATGTCCTTTGAGACGAAGCCATTTGAGAAAGCTATTCAATTCATGTATTTTAGATTTCATGGACATGTACACATCTGAGGGTCCGGCGTAATTCTACTTTCCAAGCAGATGAACTGCAGTAGTAGTCCAAATTGTTTGCTCAAAAACAAGTTCTACGCCCTATGAAACAGGTGCCTGATGCTGAAGATGAATCTCGCACGAAGACTACACAAGGAAGTTGGCGCCATGATGCATTTAAACAGCTGCATACATGATGATGAAAGTAAACATTGATCATCAACTTTTTCTATACTTCGCATTCATGTTCATTACTGTATCGACAATAGTCTCAAAGAATTACTGATGATAGAACTTTCATGTTACTAGTTTCCAAAACAGTCATAGTTGTGAACAGTTACCAGATTGATAAAAAGTATTCATTTCGACTTCAACTTAAATGTGTATGTCCATCCTCGCATATGCACATGACCATGCACATGTGTTGTAATACATTCAATAAGGCCATACAAATAGCAGCGAAGTGTGACACATGTTTCTACCTTTCAATTCTGGTTCATCACAGGTATTTTCACAAACATCCAAGTAGAAAATCTTCATGGCAAAATGCCTTCAACTCAGACAAGAGGATCTCATGCCCGTGTCTATTGCACAGGACTATTTCAAGTACCACCTAAATCTATACTGCAGACCTACCCTAAGTGTCCACAACCTTTGCTTAAAGGTCATCGCCGGAATCCATAAGGTATGACTTCAGATTAGTAAGCGTGACCTTCAATATATCCCCACGGGATAACATACCCACCTGCCAGGTCACAACAGGCACTTTACTTCTCAAGGTGGAAACAAAATGAGAATAAGAAATATAGTCAGCTCCCATTACCCAACAGGGGAGTCCCTTATCCCCGAGAGTGGCAGAAACGTTTGTTTTTGTCAAATTCTATACATCACAACTAACTTAAGGGCAAGTTATTAGGACGCGTTTCTATAAACAAACAAAACGTTAGCGCGCTACTTGGGGTTGAGTTCTTACCAGCTTGTCGTCCTTGTCCACCACACATAGTCGGTACAGCTTTTTGAAAAAAATAATCTGTGCTGCCTCCTCAATAGTGGCCTGTGCAAAGGTAAGAAGTCTTCTGAGCACTAAATTAATATCATAGCTCTGAACATGGATCTAAATGCCCACAGATCGCAACAACAGAAATACGCATAGAATCGCTGTGTGCCTTGGACGGCGTGTATCGTGCCGTGCTTCGTTATACATTTTGAGGGATCCTCCGTGTACACCGGCCTTTCCGGCAACTGGCAAGTGAGAAATGGCACCGTCTTAGACCGACTCCACACTCCAAACCTCCCACCAAGGCCTAATTTTCGGAAGGTATCGATAATAGTATACTTTTTCAAACCATGCTCATCAAAGCACTTGGGAATATGTGCAGGACTTGGGAAATACCGTGGACTTGATGGTCGTGGCGTCGTGCATCAGTTGCCCGCAGGTTTGAGAATTCGTTTTGTCCGCGGCTTCCTGTTCAAGGCAATGGCCGGTGCAAACTTACGGGGGGGAAGGGAACTGCCATACAGAAAGAAATGCCATACAGAGAGGCAAGAACAACAACCTTCCAAGATACAGGCTGGTCCGAAGCACGCCCCGAGCGATAAAGTATCCCCGAGGGCGTGATAGGCCAAAAGGAAGCACAAATAAGGAAAATGGCAACCATGGACAACGTTCACCCAAAAGCCTTCCTGATTCGATATGACGTGGGTCATAAGGTTTGGCAAGGACCCGGGTGTTCGATCGAGAGGATGAAGGGAGAAGACTGTTCGGCACAAAGCGAAGGGCACGAATTCGCATACAAGGGGTTGGAGGAAGGAAAATCTTCGGGACAAATGAGCAAAGTGCGAGGTTAACCCGCCGTTTCGGGCCAAAAGCGCTCTGCCCCGGAGGACGTCTCGAGTGCATAGGCACAAATCAGCGTTAGAAACGGGCGCGATATATGAGTGCGAGCGGGCACATGCACAGTCGCTGAAGGGTTCGCACCTTCACTGTCAAGAAAGACGACCACATCTTGTCTGTGTCACCTCCAAACTGATCGCAGCTGACAGATAAAATAGGGGGTCAGAAAGTCGAGTTAGAAGAATAATCAAGACAGAAGTGCCAGGGATATGTGCACAAAAGTAGCCCGTATACTTAGAGCAGCTGAGAGAACGAAACATCCAAACTCAAACGGATAGTAGCCCAAATAACGTTTAAGCCACAGATAAGGTGTTCCTTTGCCGCACGAGCAGGTCTGCTGTGAGGAACGAAGAGCTCAGGAACCTGTCTGACCAATGTAGATTTTTTTTCGAGGCGAAACCCTCAAGAATCAACTCTGTGCCTCATTACCTTCCAATTGCCGGGAACATATCAGTTTGCGGTTCAACGTGTCCACCTGCTCATTCCAGAGGCCGCATAAGACTTCAGTCCCGGGCACCACATAAAGAATTCGTTGGCATCGCCAGAAGCCTGAGTTAACATAAGACCATAGACAGGAACGAAGAGCATTGCGAAGGCACCACGTGCTTTTTCAGTACTGTGTGTATGTCAACGGAAACGAAAGCGTTCGACGTTCGCACAGAGAGTGCGCAATAGTACCTGGAGATGCCTGGAGGCAAATTATATCGAACCCACTTACGATGCCAAGTACATAACCGTCTTCATCAGTAACCGGAATGCCAGAAATGTTCATATTCACCAACAACTGTGTGTAGCACGTTCATGACCACATGGGGGGGTGTGAGTGAGCGAGAGAGTAACTGCTGGGATCTCAGGCTGCCGTACTCAAGACAAAACGCAAGCTGCTACTAAGATAATTTTCACAAGAAAATTCAGGTGTATTTTGCTTCGAAAGATATTTGCGATTCTGAAGTATGCGGGTTCAAAAAGGATGTGACAGCTGACCTCAATAGCTGTGAGCACTGGCGAGTCCGGGGACATAGTAATAGGGTTTGCAGTCATATAGTCGCTGATAGGCATTGTGTTGTAATGTTCCTCCCAGTCAGAATTTGTTTCGGCAACTGCAGTGTTTTGAGAGTCGCGACGCTGCAACTCACCGCGCGAAGAGTATCGCGTGGCTCTAGAAACTTGTGAACTGCACTGTGGCAAACGTCCAACAGGGAAAGATCTGCAGGCCTTTGCAACGGGCTGTGATTGCGCAACCACCGACTTCGGCTGTTGAGTACCATCGTGTGAAACGCTGTGACGGCTCACAGCTACGCCAAGCTGCTTTGTCAATGAAGAGTGCATCATGCTGTTCGGTGGATACTGCAGGTTAAGCAGTCTTCCCGTTTCGTTTCTGTTTGCAGAAGGCCCACCCTGTGCAGTGTCGAATCTTTGTGCAGACACTAGTTTCTTCCACGTCGAGGTTCCCCGAGACATGCGATACATAGACAGGTCCACTGATGAGTTAATTACGGAGATGCTGCCGATACGCTGTCAGTGCTTCACAAGGAAAACGACGTGGCGCAATCCGCGCAAATGGCTACCAAGAGGTCCATCTCGGCTCTATGCTGCAGTCGTACAGTTGAACAATCGTACGACTACGAGTACCGATAGGGTCCGATACTGACATACTGTTAAAACCATTGTCGCTATCGTTAGATTCGAGATTCACAATATTTCACAATCGGATCGATTTCCATCACAATAGAAGATCGTGAACATTATCTGAACATTATCACATAATGTCATACGAGATACCACAGTTTTTCGAACCGGCGTGATCGAGAAATAAATCATTATAAATTCAGTGGCTTGATGTATCGTAATTATTATCATAGACCGGGTTTTTTTAAATAACATGTGCCGGATTTTTGGAGACCCGATTTTTCCGACCTTGCTGCCGACGAGAGACTTGCGACCCGCGGTACCGATTGAAGGTGGGGGGTGGGGAGCTTGGACTTCGTTCGCGGATCCAAGGTCCCCCCCTTCGGTGTCGGCCAGCCCAAGTCCCCCCCCCCACCAGCTCACGAGTCACGACAGCGACATATGTAGACATCGACAGCGATCCCTTCATTTTCGCATTTGAGATTTTCTCGTAAACTTAAACTATCATGGGAGGCAGTGACTTTTGCCCCCCTTCCCGGGGGTCGGCAGCCCTGCTCTTGTGTCACCACTCGATCTGCGGTGTCAGGGTTTGGGCTCCCAGCTCTCAGCTCATAAAAACACGTACGTATTTTATTCGATCATCTTTTGGACTGTGAAAACTGTTAGCATCACCGCACAACTTTCATCGCCTGCGTGCATATATATATATATATACAACGTATATATATTCACTATATATATATTTCACACTTTCTTTAAGGTTATGGGTTAACACTAGCTGGTGACTGCTCGCGTTTATTTTCGCTACGATCATTTTGATCCCGCGCAACGCGGTATTCAGTGACGCAACGTTGCTATCCCCGGCCGACACAATAACGCAACGTTACGCATCGCCGTCATTTCCCCGTACATGCTGCAACGGCATCGGCTATTATTTCTTTGAGCGCAACGCCCAATCTTTTTCGTGCGCAAGGCACGTTTACCTCCACCATTCCCGACTACGTCCTCCCCGACATGTCAGCCGCCAACGCACCTCTTGCGAGGAAGACAGATACGCTGTCCGGCTAAGCTCGCTAGGAATCAAACTGATAATCTCATAAACAGTGTCTGGCCGAGGCTTTATGCTCTCGGAAACCCAGGCAGTAAACAATGACTGTACTACTGTACTGTACTACTGTATTGTACAGTGCTAGGATGTCACGGACACGAGACGGAAGCAGGGTCAGGCTAGGGGCTAGTCAGAGCCCATAATAACTAAGCCTAAACCCGAGGTCCAGCACACACCCGTGGGTGTGACTACCTAGCAAGGCAGGTACAGGATATACAGCCACGAGATAATAAACAAACACCTACGTGCAACTCGGTGGAAACCGATCACTTCTAGCTGGGTGCCGGGGTCTTGACCCGGTCATCCCACTACTTGGCTAAAGCTAATCAAGCTGCCAGGATGATTGACAAGAGACTCAGCCACTTTGAAGCTGGTCAGCAGAGCTGAGTTCAGCGGTCGGGATGCGAACACAGAAGATCCCCGAAGTGAATTGTAAGCTGTCCTTTTGAAATCGAGCACCACCAGGCCCAAGTGGGCAAGGTGGTTCCACAGCAGAAAGTAAATCAACCGAAGACTGCAAAGATTCCGAAAACACCGAAGAACTTAAACAAGCGGATCTCCACGGCGGTTTGAGCATCGAAGAAAGAGAGAGAACTCGATCATCCGGCGGCCAATCATGGATGCCCAGAGAGCCAAGCGGCGAATCCGAAGCAAAGAGATCTCCAGTGGACCGACGGGCGGTGGCTCCGGGCTCAACCAGGCCCCTGTCACCACCGCCCACGGCAACCAGAGATGCCGTAGCACTGGCCAGCAGAGAACAACAGAGCATCGAAGACATTAATGCACACCGGAGAAAACTCGGCGGAGCCCGCGGACGGCACACCGGAGTCAGACTGTCCGGCGATGCTCCCCCGTCATCAAGGTCAGAGTCAGAGCCATGCCCAAGAGTGCCGAAGGAGCCAAAAGCCACCCGTTGCCCGCCGTCGGAGTCATTGTCAGAGCCGTGGTCATTGTCAGAGCCTTTAGAGTCAACGTCAGAAGTCTCGATCCTCATGCCAGCAAACAGCGGAGCCGGTGCAGAGTCGCCAAGCTGGAGTGATGGGACAGAGCCAGGCAAGCCGAGAGAGCCATGGACAGCTACTGGCGGGTCACGAGCCGCAGGCACACCACCAGCCACGAGCGCAGAGGGATCCCGAACCGCAGGCGGTGGCGGAATCGAGTCCCGTGCACCCGAGTGGAATGTGGCCAGACCAAACTGAGCCATGTCGCCCTCGTCAGCTGCCGCATCCTGAGCGGAAGCCGCCGCATCCTGAAAGTGCCGCAGAGATGTGGGCTCAGCCGTCACAAAAGAATGTGCCGACAGCTCGCACACCTCTGGGCGACCCTCCATCGTGCAGAGCGACTCGAAGGCATGTTCTACCGGAATATCCTAGTTCACTAGATATCAGAGGGTCCCGAACTGTGTGGATAAACTCGTCATAAGATAATAAACCCTAAGCTAGATATACCCGGAACGGTCTCGCAACGGTCTCGGATACTAGCCTACCTGTGTCACAGCACGAACCTATAGATCAGTCAGCGGTCCAGTGTTGGTCCTAGGGGTCTGTCATAGGGGCCTGCACCGGGACTCCCAGTCAGGGCTGCCTATACAGATTCCAGCACACCACCCCAGCACTGTGGGTGGTGACTGTCTAGGAGAGTCAGAATGTTAAGATAAGTTAGGGTAGGAGCTAGGGTGACAAACCTAACTGCTAATTCAACTGTGCAATTCTGATACACAAATTGAAACCCTCTAGCCGGCACAAGAGCAGAAACATACAGGCAATGCAAGTCCTGCTAAACTACTGAAAAGCTCTGTGTCAGCAAGTCGGATTGAAGAGTTCAAAGTTGTCAAAGCAAAAGCATAAACCAGATTGAAGACCGTGTTGAGGTCAAAGTACATCTCAGCACACCACCATGAAAGTGGTGTACTGCCAGAACCAGAAACATAACTACTCGGGGTCGATGGCCAGAGGAGCACCGTCACCACAATGAGCACCGTAGCAGTCCACAGTAGCACGGCGGAGTAACACAGGGCTGCCAAAGTGCAAGGTGTCGGCCACTGAGAAATCATTCGCCAGAGAATTTGACGGAGTCGGTGTTGTTGATCCGTCGATCACGGGAGGCTGCACCGCACCAGGGTGCTGCCAAGTGCTGCCCGAAGGTGGCGCCTCGTCATCCGAAGACGATGCCGGCGACAACGGAGGACCGCCCTCAAATAAGATGCCTGGTGGTGGCGGCCCGGGATGCCACGGCACCGGAGCCATATAGAGGCCCTGCTGCCGCTGCACCCGCCGGTGGCGACGAGGCGGGATGGCACATGGCACCGTGTCAAGCGGTGACTCCTCGCCCCTGCACAGCACAGGCTGCAGCGCAGCCCGACCCGATACCTGCACAGGGTCGACGTCGTTGGCCACCGTGTAGGTGGCTGCTCCTACTCCCATGACAGAGATCAAGAGAATGAAAGAGAGAAGGAAGGGCATCCCCCACAAGCCCGCGTGGGCGGGGAAGCCCCACGGAGGCTTTCCACAGCCGTAGCTGCGGGGAGCACCCTCACGCCAATCCTCCAGAACACCACCAGAGTGAGGTGCTTGGGCCGCGGGCGTTGACGAGTGATTTGCCGAGATGGCCGAGGCCCGCGGCTTCACGACGAAGCTGCCGTCAGCGAGGTCCTCGTAATCGTCCGTGTCGTACCCCGTGAGATCAACCTGTCCGATGGCGGCGTGGTTCACGGTTTGAACGAACCCAGCGAATTCACCGTCCGCGTCCGCTGTGGTGGTCACCCGCGCCGATTGAAGTGGCGCGGGCTTCACATCTTCTCCCTGCGAGACAGGCATAGCAGGGGCCGGCACGGCGGATGCCGCTGCCGCCGCACCACCTGCCGGAACCTGCTCCTCCGGTGTGGCCACCGCTGCGGCGGGCACGCACACCAGAGCCGAAGCCCCCTGCCCGTTACCGGCAGGAGGCGGGAAAGACGCGTGAGTGTAATGCACCTGCGGGTTGGCCGCGGAGTGAACCTCCGCGGCAAGATCGTCGAGCCTGCGGAGAATGTCGTCCCCCTCGGAATCCGGCTGCTGCTCCACGGCGAAGCCGTAGGCGGACACGTCAATGCCGCCCACCGCTCCCGCAGAAAGCACCGCGGGCGGCCCGTACGCGGCTGCCGCACGCGCGAAGGACTCCGCTCCGTCATCCGCCGCCTGCTGGAACAACGCACACATGGCGAGTGCGTGCACCCCCTCCGCGTCCTCCTCGTCGATGGGAACGCAAAATGCCGCGGCAGAGGTGGGCGGGTGTTGGCGCCCGCCCAACGGGCAGTCGCGGTAGAAGTGATACGCCTCACCTTTCCCCGCCTTCTTGCACCTACCGCAGAACGGCCTCGCCCGTTGATCGTCACGGTCGAATCCCACCGGTGGGGCCTTGTGGGTCCCCACACGGAATCCTCGCGGCTGCTGCCCCCGCTGCTGCTGCTGCCGCTGCTGCACCCGCTCCCGTTGTTGACGCACAACCGGAGCGGCCTCACCCCGCTGCCGCCGTACGAGCTCCGTCAGCTCCGTGATCTTCTGGAGCAGCGCATCGTACTCACTGCTGGAGAGGTGTGCGGAGAGCCCGCCCGCACCAGAAGCTGCCTTCCCCCCGTCCGTCTGCGCCCAAGACTGATAAATCTCGACCACCAAGGAGCGAAGAGAAGCAAGGGACACGTGGGACAGGTCGGCAGCCATGGGATAGCGGACCTTTACCGCCGCGTAAAACACGGGGTCGAGGCGGGTGTAGAGAGATAATTTTCGTGTTGCCTCGGTCGGAGTCCAGTCTGAAGTCCTGTTATCCCGCACCAAACGCTGCTCCTTAGCCAAAATCGGCTGCGGGTCAACGTTTGCGGGATAACGTAAAGCCGCATGCTCCTCCTGCTGCGACTCCCGCAGCGCCACCGGCACAGAGCCCTTGATGATGTCGACAAGAGCACGTCGTCCATCTCGGTCAGTCGAGGAGTCGGTGCCAGTCAGCCAGACATACGCGTTGCTGTGCTTCTCCACCACGAGAGCCAGAACGTCGTACAGCAGCCCATTCACTCTGCTGACCACGGGCACCAGAGGGTCGTCGAGGTCAAAGGAACGTAGCTCCAGACCAGCAGACTGAAACTCCGTGCGTAGCTGCACTACCAGGTCGGACAGGAGGCCAGAGTCGTCCGTACCGCGAAATTGATGCTTCTTGTCACCAAGAATATCCTCACGGATACTCTTGGCCCAAGCCCGATGCAGTCGTGCCTTGTAAATCTCGTCCACCAATTTGGACTGCTCCTGCAAATAACGCCTGACGGCAACGTCCGCGTCCACGTTCGATGCAGGGTTAGGAGCGGGAACCACCGGCGTAGCAGCCGTCGGAGTGTTCCGCACCTCGTCGATCAACCTCAAAGAGGCATCGATGTCACTGTCCCTCGTGAGGGACTTCTTGGATCTCGTCGTCATACCCATCTCTAGAAAAGCCTGAGGGGAGGCGGTACGCTGCAGCACGTTGGGTAGGGCCGCGGAGAAAATGCGACGTCACGGACACGGAACGAACGGTCGGGCCATGCTAGCGAGGGGCGAAGGAAGATGTCGTCGAAGTCAAAGGTGCTCAAGTCACCAGCCCAAAACACGGCAGCAGGCGGGATCAGAGCGAGCAGAGAACCGCGAATAGTGAACATTGCGACGACGAAACCCAATCCAAGCCGGCACCCCATAGCTGCGGCCCAAGTCGCTCACCGCAAGCCGCTCATCTCAAAATCTCCACTAATGCCCAAACGCGCAAACGCGCACCACCTCTCCGAGCGGCCGTTTAGCCAATCATGGCCAAACTAGCAAGTGGAATAAAGCGTGGATGGGGCCACGACCTACCGGAATATCCTAGTTCACTAGATATCAGAGGGTCCCGAACTGTGTGGATAAACTCTCATAAGATAATAAACCCTAAGCTAGATATACCCGGAACGGTCTCGCAACGGTCTCGGATACTAGCCTACCTGTGACACAGCGTGTGTCACAGCACGAACCTATAGATCAGTCAGCGGTCCAGTGTTGGTCCTAGGGGTCTGTCATAGGGGCCTGCACCGGGACTCCCAGTCAGGGCTGCCTATACAGATTCCAGCATGTTCATCCCCAGCGTCAAATAGAACCGCTGGAAACGAACAGCCAAGCAGTCAGTCTCATAGTCTTCAACTGCACCACAATAGTGGGCAGAGTGAAGACCGCCGTTGGGGCATTCACCATGCCAGTGCTTCAAACCACTCCGTGCACACACCGCATTCCTGCAGTGGGGCACGAAGGCACCACTCTTCTTGTCAAATGAGACAGGAGGAGCGGTGCCAAGTGGCTGAACACCGGCACGATGATGCTTAGCGGCAAAGCGGGTAAGGTGCTTGCCCGCAGGCGGTGGCCCTTCCCGCTTCTGCCGCTTCAGGTCACGAATGTCCTGTTGCATGCGCTCCAGCTGCTTCTGCAGACTGGACAACGCCGCAGCCAGGTCAGACGCGCCATCGCCGAATGACAGGCAGAGACAGGGGCGTCAGAGACTTTCAGGCCGTGGCGGAACTGCTCCCGCACACGAGCCTGAATAGTCAGGAGAGACACGCCCTGCCGCTGGTCAGCTCGAGCCAGAGAGTTAGCCAAATCACGGTATAGCCACGAATCGCCGAGAGCCTTTAGAAACTGCCGCTTCACCGCGTCCTCTGGCAAGTTGTGGGAACGCTGAACGTCCCTCAACAGGCCATTGAACTCGCGGATGCCACGGTCAGGATCTTTGCTGCTGGGGATGCGGACCGCCAGCAGCAACTCAAAAGAGTCAAAGGGTTCCGAGCGTTCCTGGAGCATGCGCACCACCTCAAGGGCAGCGCGCTTGCCATCTCCAGGAACGTCGGACCCAGAGGCCTCAAGCCAGTCACGAGCAGGTGAGCCAGGGCGAGCCAGAAATGTCAGAGCCGAGAGCAGCAATTCATTGGCCTCATGCCTAGCCTCAACTGCCATGTCGGTCAAGTCAAACAGGGGAGCAAACGCCGATGATTGAAGCACGAACTGCGTGCGTAACTCATGCATCAATTGTGAAAAAATGTCCACCGCGTCTGTCTCTGTCCCTGCAAAGCGCCCCGATTTTTCTCCTAGAATTTTAGTGGCAACGGTCTTGGCAACTTTTCTGTCGAAATTTTCCCGAGCCAACTGCTTGCATTTGTCCAGAACTTCCCTCGCAGCTGCGGTGGTCGGAGCTGGCAGCTGCGGGGTGTGTGGTGTCGCAGAATGCTGCGCACCCACATCATCGAAAATAGTTTCTAATCTACGGACGCGAGACCGCGTCATGTTGTTCGCTGTGGTAACCATGATAGAGAGAGACAGGGGAGAAGGTTGAGCTAAACAGGGAGATGGCGTAAGAACTCTTACAGCGGCCAGATGTTCTGTAGAAGTCTCAGCTGAACGGACCGGAAATCACAGGTCGTAAGCGGAAGATGTAAGAGCGGCCAAAATAAGTCACGTGTGGAACGACCTCGCCGGAGCCAGCGGCGCACGAAACAGATCAACTCTCCTTGCGACGATACTGCTGTAAAAACAATCCGTCACCAACCGCTGATCTCCTGCGCAGCGAAGGCGAGCACAACGCGTGCCGCCATCACTGCCATGTCAAAAGGCCATACCGTAAGAGTAATACACCACCGCCCAAGTGGGCGCTCAACCCCTCCTACGTCCTACTTAGCCGAACATGGCAACAGCAAGGCGTTGTGCCATCATCAGAATCACCGGAAAGCCGGTGCGGGCCATAACCTGCGAGGAAGACAGATACGCTGTCCGGCTAAGCTCGCTAGGAATCAAACTGATAATCATATAACTTGTGTCTGGCCGAAGCTTTATGCTCTCGGAAACCCAGACAGTGAAACGATGACTGTACTACTGTACTGTACTACTGTACTGTACAGTGCTAGGATGTCACGGACACGAGACGGAAGCAGGGTCAGGCTAGGGGCTAGTCAGAGCCCATAATAACTAAGCCTAAACCCGAGGTCCGGCACCTCTTGGCAGTAGGCTTCGGGCTGCCCGCGCCTCTGGCGGGAGGCCCCCCCATTCTACCCCTGCTTCGAGTCCTGGCGGGGATGAGGCCTCCGACCCTATCATTCGGATGTCCACTTTGCGGAGTCGCCCAACGCCGATTTCTCGGTCTGCGACCTCTGTTGAGTTCCACGCCAACTGCAATGCCTGGGTCTCCACCGTCCACCCCGGTTCGGGCTTCCCAACGAGAAGAATTCACGGACAAGCTCGACTAAACCTTCTCCTACGGGGAGGAGTTATCCAAACTACTTCGTGCCCACGGCTTTAAGCCCAATGTTGGCATTACCCTTGATGGACCCGAAGCTGAGTCCGATTTCGCTGTCCTCTTGGCCAATATGTCACATGTCTTTGGCCCTGTATCCCGCGACGAGTTTCTGAAGCTTCTGGATCTGGAGAAAGAGTACGACGTCTACCACCTGACCCTGAACGAGCTCATTTACGTCGTCCTCCCAACGGTTCTTCGTGGTACTGCCCTGACTGTCAGGGTCATGACCGATGACATATGTGTCATACATGTCATACGTGTCATACCTGTCAGACATGTCATACCATGTCATGTCATGTCGTGTCATATATTATTATGACAGTCGTCAGTACGGTCGACCATGACTGTACATGTCAAGTCGCGTCATATATTATTATGACAGTCGTCGGTACGGTCGACGATGACTGTACATGTCGCCAGATGATAATGTCACATCATCTGTCATTATTCAAGGAAAGACTTGAATGACCCTGTCATCGAGAGTTCGTACGTCGAACTCGAAGATGGCAAAGCAAAGATACATCTTGAAACAAGAACCATCTTCGCTTTAAGCATGTGCGGAACACGCATGCACAGTATGAACGAACTAGTCGTTATTACAATACTGGTCGTTCAACCTACGTCTCGGGTTCACAACCCAATGGCGGTACCATCTACGATGATGGGAGACGTATGGTACAAAGTGAGGAAGCGTTGTGCTTCAGCAGTTATTCATTCAGAGACTGCAACTCACAACCCGCCGCTATATTGTTACACTTGTGTGTGCCGTTCAACAGCACAGTGTTTATTTGATATACTGTATAATATTTGTGGGCTCGCATATCAGCCCTAACATAATGGTATTCTCGTCCAGGCACGATACGAGAACTCGAGTGGGTGCAGCGTCAGACGTAGTATAGATTATATTGTTCGCAGGTTGCAGGTTGGCGCATAAAGACGATAGCGCACATATCGAATAACTGCACAGCGAATAAGTGATAACAGCACGTTCGAATATCGACTAACACAGCATTCGCAAAGGAATCTACATTTTTCATATCGGCGCGATAAGGTGTGCGCACAGTATACTGATTGCGCACATATGATGTCAAAACTCGCAGGATTGTCACTGTATGCGAGATGAAGACGCGCGAATGAAAAAATGATCATCAGCATATATGATTGCATCAACTGCGACAGGACGTACAAATTTCGTTAACAGCGCGCTCGCATTCTTTCATGCGACTTACATCAATAACGATGACATACTTTGCGAAATGATCGTCAGCATCGATTTTTGCAAATAATCCTTTCGCACTGTTCGCAATAATCAGCGCGTACGATGATTTCTTGCCTGTCAGCACGATATGCATTTTCCATGATTTCATCAGATGCGATGGACGCTCGATTTTAGTGCGTACGATTCCTGATGTGTCTACATGCAGCGAAACATGCGATATGTACAACGCGCGTCAATACCCTCTGCAGAATAAATGTACACTCGCAGGGATACATGGGATAGACGCATGATGGACGTACAATCATTATACTGCTGTGGACACACGATCATTATACTGCTGTGGACGCATTATCACTATTGCTGCTGTGAATGTACTATCATCATACTGCAGCAATTTACAAATGTTCTGATGACTGCACAAATATTCTTAATCATCAGCATTCATGCTCATCAGAAATATAATAATGTGTGCACAATATGTGTGTGTGGATCAACACACACACACACATGCACACATGCACACACATCACTTGCAGCAATCACCAACATGCAGTACATGCATTATTATGCCATGTATACATTTTATGCTGAGTGATTGCAACATTGTGAATTGTGCATGCATTAATAATACAGCTTGATCACGATGCCAGCTGTAATATATATATATCAGTTTGATCACGATAGCAACTGGTATATTAGCATCATGTTGTGATACATGAACATTGCATAAGCACATTGCAGTGCATGCTAAATTATATTAGAACCCATACAGTATAAGGTGCCTGTTCAGTAATCTTAACACAGTAATTAGCTCAATGTGACCCGGTGCAGTCGAGATACTCCTCGGACAACATATTGTTCTACTGTGGATTACTGAAAGGATACTCACCGGAGCTGTATGTGAAATATACCCAGCAACTCATTTTGTAATGAGATCATTATGGAATTACAATAATCCCTAAACTTGATATATCATGTTAGATGTATTCAGTGCATGGTATGCTGACTATCTTGCATGATGAATTGTCTAGGATATTGTAATATCCAGAACATATCCTACTGTAAAGTGTGTAAAAGTTATCTTACACACACACACACACACACTGATAAAAGTGCTAATCAGTAAGCACTGCATACACACACACTGCATTGTATGTATTAACATTCACTGATTCAAAGTGAATTGATTAACTTAAATATCTACTATGTGTATGATAATGTACATACCACTTTCCAAACACATGTGCGTGGAAAGTGTCAGTGATTGCGATAGATAAGGGAGCAGGATAAGACAACATGCTGTAGGGCTGGATGGAGTTATCTCCAGACCCGAAGGCAAGATACTGCACCCATGAAACAGCTGGTAACTGTTGGGTGCAGTCCACTCGTCATTCCACATATCATCGCTGGAGCAATAACAACAACTACGTTGCATATTGACAGTTGATTCAGATCTGATCAGTTCAAATGCATGCAACTCTCAGATCAGTATCTACATGACATCTGATAATAATTGTTAAGGACGACACACACATACAAATGTGTTGTGTTAAATTGCTGTGATTGTATCAAGCAATGTCCAGATATGTTCTAAATAAGAAATATCATTTTGATAAATCTTAGAGCACACACCTATGCTCAGAACAGATCATAGATTGACAAATATCACTAAAGTGGATGTTCCTAACTGGATGTTCCCACTTAAGTTGATAACTTATATATCACCAGAATGTACATTTGCTGCCATGGGTTTAAATCAGTAAAACCCAGAAATGCTATCAACCATAGATGTTAATATACAGCACAATTCACTTATTTGCCATTAAATTTATCATGTGCAAAAGTGAAGTTTATTGCAGTGATTCTGTACTTTACATTCCACATACACACTGAGATATGTCACCGAGGCAATATATCAGATAGCCGAAAAAGCTGTAAAATGGGTAAAAAACTTCCACGTTTAATTTCAAAATTGAAATTTCGACCCCATTTTATTTTGAATTATGATTCTATACCTATTAAGGTATCAGAAAAACATAATGACCATGGTCATATCTCGTGTAACACCCTAGATATTAGGTGTGTAATATATAGGGGTATACATGTTGGCTGTAACAAAATGCGTAAAAATCCTCCACGCATGATTTCAAAATGAAAAATTCGGGTTGATTTTTTTTGTTGATCTGATTATTCAGCTATCACTGAATAATCCCTGATTTATGCAGCACTTGTAACACCCTGTAACACCCTAATAAATGAATGTGTGTGTCAAGGGTGTAACGTACCCCGCTCTGAAAACCACCTTACATTCATTTAGGTATTAAATGCAGTTTTGCTTAAAAACCTTTGCAAAAAAATTATACTGCTTATTTTTTTCCCTATTTTAGGGTTACTGATATCATGTAACACCCTAATCATATTATTGGGTGAAAGGGCCACTGTAACATTACATGCCCTAAAATGCTACTATAATTTCGATAAACTTCGTATTTAGCATTAACATATCATGCTGTTTTCGACACAGGCATGATTATATATCGGGCAACAACCCAAGAACTGTAACAGATGCTTCCTATATGGAATGCATGCTATTTATGAGGTATTGGCAATTGACAACTGCCTTATATCACACGCTTCCTTGAGGGGGGAAGAAGGTGGATATATATATATACTTACCTCATTATTATGTACGAATGTACTATATGTATGTGAACATACCGATATACCATATATAACATATAAATCACACACACTCAGTTAGACAATTAGCTGAAGGTATTTTGGTGTTGTGTTTTGTTTTTAGATGGTTACAATCGAAGAGGAAGAGCATGAGATTCCTGATATTAACCCAGATCATTCTAAATGGTTTTTCGACATCCTCGGTTCATACGATGCATACAGTCGGTTTAAAATCCCGAAGTGGATCGCTGGTTATGCCGATACACTAACCAGATATGACCACATAGGCTATTATGACAACATCAGTCGCATGAAGCCAGATATGAGCCGATACAAGGATCCTGCCAATGAGCCTCAGGCACCAGAAACCGAGTACACTGAAGACAGTCCTCCGATGGTCTTTGTAGATCCAGATGCAGATTCAGTCCCAGCACCAGCACCAGCTCCACCTAGTTTGGTCCCAAAGGTGAAAATGACACCACCTAGGGAATTCAAAACAGGACAGGACGCAGAGGTCTGGTTGGACACGGTGGACAGATATTTTCAGTTCACCTATCCAGGTGTCAATGATAAGGACTTGATCACAGTGTTTTTGACTCTCATACAGAATAACGATAGACACTATTTTCAGGTCTTGGCAAAACAGCCATATACCACCTATGAGATGGTCAGACAGACATTCCTCAGACAATTTGGTAATCCTCATAAGAGATCAGTAGCCAAGAAACACCTTATGGCACTGACTCAAGGAACCCAAACCTTTGCAGATTATTTGCGCACATTTACATCACTGGCTTCTCTAGCAGCAGTTGATTTGAATGATGTGCTAATAAAGGACAGATTCGTCACCAGTATGGATCCTGATCTCCGCAGACAGTTCCAACTCAGATACCTGACAGAAGAGCAGAGGAACAATCTGTCGTGGCAAGAAACCACACAGGTATTGCTTGATTTGAATTACGTCATTCACTCAAAGCAATCAGAAACCCTTCACTATCGGGGTCAGAAGGAGCAGTCATCTGGAGGTCCAGCCAAGAAGGAAAAGGACAGAGGACGTGGCCAGAAGCCATATGACAGATTCAACAAAAATCGGAATCAGAATCAGAATGGCAGCCAGAACTCCAATCAGAATCGGAACAAGGGAAAAGGTGGAAAAGGCAAGGGAAAAGGAGAAGGAAAATCACAGAATAATAAGACTTGCAATCGTTGTGGTCGTGTTGGTCACATCGAGAAGGATTGTTTTGCCACCAGGACCGATGATGGAAAGGAGATCAAGGGTAAGCCACCAGCTCAGAGTCCTTACCAGGATCGGAGACAGCAGCAGCAGAATCAGGGTGCTAAGGATGGGTCTGGCAAACTCATCAATACGATCAACACCTTGGTCAAGGAACTGAAGAGTCAGCACAGCATCAATGCAGCAGTTGAAACTCCAGCTCCAGTTCCAGCTTCAGCTCCAGCTCCTCAGGGAAACTCTCAGGTACTGCGCAGGTACCGGTGTTTAGAGCACCCTGAGGGTAGATCAGCCTGAAGATGCCACTGAAACAAGTGGCCGGGTTGAGAGTATCTCAGAAGAAGTCCTTTCCAGTCTGACATTGCAGTTTCAGCAGATGGACAATCCCTCAGAACACATCGCACAGATGCAGTCTCAAACAGCACAGCTGAAATCACAGAAGAAGTTGTTGTTGTACAAAGGGAAAGTATATGGACAGAGTACTCACATTTTGGTAGATCCAGGAGCCACATCGTCTTTCATCGACAGACAGTTTGCTGCTCAGCTTGGTATAGCACCCACAGATTCTTCATCATTTTCAGTGGGATTGGCTGGAGGAAGCCAACTACCATGCACATCCTATCTTCCCAAGGCTACATTTTCTCTGGGCAAGTATAAGGATGCGGAAGATTTCTACATCATTGACATGAAACCATTCACTGTCATTCTGGGTCAAGATTGGTTGGAGAGGAGGAATCCACACATTGACTTTCAGACCAAAAATCTGACGATCACTAGGAAGCATTCATCAGGCTCCAGTATTCGCACAGTATTGTCCAGAGTTGAGCAGACTCCAGACTCAGATGACCTTCCTGAAATGGAATTGGTCAGCGCCACCACCATGAGGAAGCACCTTCGTCGCATTCGATCCAGTGGTTCGGCTGAAGAAGCCGTAGCTTATCTCTTCTTTCTCTCAGAGGTCGACGGTGAACTGGTCTTTGCAGCATCAGACTCAGACACCACTATGGAAGACCCCGAGGTCACAGCAGCA
Source organism: Cymbomonas tetramitiformis (assembly GCA_001247695.2). NCBI lineage: Eukaryota > Viridiplantae > Chlorophyta > Pyramimonadophyceae > Pyramimonadales > Pyramimonadaceae > Cymbomonas > Cymbomonas tetramitiformis. Next base: position 28,384 of record LGRX02003775.1, read on the forward strand.
CGTGATCAAGTGAGAGAAGACTTTTCAGACATATTCCAGGAGGATCTTCCAGCTGGTCATAGGCCAGAACGGTTTGAAGGTGGTTATCATAGAATCAACATTGAACCTGGGCATAAGCCACCATCACAGCCAGTACGTACCATTCCAGTACCCATGATGGAGGAGCTCAAACGGCAAATCATTAAATATGTCGAGTTGGGTATCCTTCGTCCATCATCATCGCCATATGGGTGCCCAATCATCTTCGCTCCTAAGCCAGGGGGAAAGTGGAGGATGTGTTGCGATTATCGTGCCCTTAACAATATCACCATAAAGGACACATATCCGTTGCCACCCCATGATACCCTCCTTGAACAGCTTAAGGGAGCACGCTGGTTCAGTAGATTTGATTTCAACCAGTTTTTCCACCAAATTCCCATTCGCCCAGACGACATTCATAAAACTGCTATTCGCACCAGATACGGTTCCTATGAGTGGACAGTCATGCCTTTCGGATTGACCAATGCTCCTGCAACAGCTCTACGTGTAGGAAATCGGGCATTCTTCGACTTCATCGATCGGTTCCTTGTCATTTTCATGGACGATACCATCGTATACAGTCCGGATTTTGACAGCCACGTGAGTCATGTCCGACAGTTTCTCCAGCGTTGCAGAGAACACCAGTTCTTCATCAGGCCTTCCAAGGTGGAGTTGTTCGTCAGATCTATAGACTTTATCGGACATCACATCTCTGAAGCAGGCCTATCCATCATCGAAGACAGAATCCGAGCAGTCATGGCAATTCAGCCTCCAGTGTCTTATGGTCCTACCGTTGGAAAGCAGCCTCTACGCCGTATGGCTAAAGATGGCAAGTCATCCCTTCGGTCATTCTTGGGCATGGTCGGTCAATTCAGGAGATTCATACCAAAGTTCTCCAAAGTTGCCGAGCCGCTCAATCGTCTCCTTAAAGATAATGCAGAGTTTGTCTGGGAATCTGAGCAGCAGCAGGCATTTGATAACCTCAAAAGTGCCATCTGTAACGCTCCAGTATTGCAGCTTCCAGATCAGAAACTGCCATCTATTATGGAGGTCGATGGATCAGGCACACACGTTGGTCAAGTGATACTCCAGGATCAAGGAAAAGGTATGAAGCCATGTGGCTATCACAGCGTCACTCTATCCGATACACAGAGACGTTGGCCTATTCCTGAGATCGAGCTATTTGCCATTGTGGAAGGCTTCCGATTCTTTCGCCACATCTTGTTGGGAGCTCCTGAGACCATAGTACGCTCAGATCATCAGCCACTGGTTTATTTCCAGACCAAATCCACAATGAGCCCCAAACAGGCACGGTGGTTGGATGAGCTCTCCGAGTACAACTTCCGTATAGAGCATATTGCTGGCGATAAGAATAAGGTCGCAGATGCACTCACTCGTATCTCTGCACTTTTTGAACTCACTGATTGTCTTCAGCACATGGACATCAGCGAGGTCATGCCATCTGCAGATCCTACATTCATTGCTCTTATATCCTCTTCATCAGCTCATCAGCTACACGACATCATTATATCCGAGTATGATCGTGACACATTTGCACAGACTATATTGGCTAAGCTGACATCATCGACTTCATCACAGGCAGTCAGCAGCTACAGCTTCGAGCTCATTCAGGGGTTGATCTATCGTAAGACCATATATGGCAGACAGCTGTACATTCCACCAACAGCTAAAGTCCCCACAGATGACGGTGAGATCACACAACTTCGCCACATTCTTCTTCATGAGTGCCACTCAGCCACTATTTCTGGTCATGTAGGCAAAAATCGCATGCTTCATCTTCTGCGTAGCCGGTATTATTGGCCAGGAATGACAACGGCAGCCATCAAGTACATTCGGGAGTGCCCCGTTTGTCAGCGCCAGAAAACGAGGCGACACAAGCCTTATGGTCAGGCACATATACGATATTCCGTGCCTAAGACAAAATGGCTAGATGTATCTCTTGATTGGATCACTGACCTGCCTATCACCACTAATGGGCACGACAGTATATTTGTGGTAATGTGCCAATTCTCTCATCGCTGTCATCTCATTCCCTTCAGCATGACCTGGACAGCTCAGCATACTGCTTCTATCTATATGCAGCATATCTTCAAGCTCCATGGTCTTCCGAGGAACATCATCTCAGATCGAGACCCCAGATTCACCTCTACATTCTGGCAGACACTGTGGAAATCTACTGGTACGAGATTGTCCATGACGTCATCACACCATCCACAGTCGAATGCTGCCAATGAGAGAAGCCATGCCTTCATTGAGGACATCCTCAGGTACTTTTCAAATTGTTGATTCATGATTCGATTTAACCATCCTCTGGTTTATAGGACGAGGAGCCCTTCACGTTCTCCGAGGACTTTGACGTGGGTCTCCGTCCACAGTACGCGGGATTAACGCCCACCCAACCCTCAGTCCTTGCTACCCGCGTGCACGAAGCACGCACCGCTCTCCGTGAGCTCAAGCAGGTGGCTGGTGGTGCTGAATCCGCCTCTCAGCACTTTCCAATGGTCCACTTCGGTTCGGCCACGCCCTCCGTGGCCGACGATGCCGTCGTGGAGCATGAGCCGGAAGTGGCGATCGAGACCGAGGGGGACGCGGTAATTTACCCGAAGCAGTTTGTTGACGGTGGGCCGCCCTTCGAGAAAACTTTTATGGACAACATGTCTGTGCAATTGGGCTTCTTTGAGCCCGCCCCAGAGGTGTCAGCTAATTCTTTCAATCCCCTCCCTCCGTATATTTCTTCCACGCATGAATCCGCTAGCATGGCTGACACGGAGTCCGACGACGGGGACTTGCATGATGCCATCCCACCACCCGCTCCGCGGGTTGGTGGTGTACGGGCACCTTCAATCGGCACATTCCTCACGGCAGCAGCTATCCCTGCTCTGTTTATGTGTGTGAGCATCGCCTTGATCGACACCGTCACCGCCACTACTACACTTTGTGATGTGGAAATTGCTCCACGGTCGGTGGTGTACGGGTCTTATTCTGGTTATCAGAATGGCACAGTGGACTACTTCGCTGACCCCGACCTTCTGGTCACTGGGCCGGCTGACTACGGCAACATCTTCAATCTGGACTCTGGTTTCCTGGACTCTGACTGCTTCGGCATCTACAGTCTGGACTTCCAATTTGAGAACTACAACGACTACAATCTATGCGAACTCTGCTCTGTGGACCACTTTCAAGGTGGCTAGAGTTGCTTTCAGAAGCCTAGTAGCACAACTAGATCAGTATCACGGGCACAGCATCCTTCAGTGTGTAGTGCTAGCTAGAGATTTGGGACCGCCCTGGCCAAGAGCACAGGCCCCCACTAGCAATTTGTTTCCACCGCTTGAGATGGTGTGTTTTGTTTACCTTGACAATCGACCTGCTCCACCCTAACTCTTCCTCCGTAATAGTACAGGGCGGTGTGCTGGATGTGACACCCCGTGTGTGTCACAGTTCTCTGTCTATACTAGTACTCGGTACAGTACGGCTGTCACAGGTTTAGTAGGGTTTCCGGCTTAAGCCGAGGTACACTCAATCTAACGGGACTTCTTATGTTATCTTAAGTGTAAGCATTCCGGTGTTTCACCACCTCAATATACTGTGGTTACACTATTGATTTTATCCCCCCCCCCACACCATCAATAATTCTTTATTTTCAATAGTATTTTGAGTCGACGCCGAATTAATTATTTTTTGAAAAGGGGCCTATCGCACGACTATCGCACGCTGAAACTTATTTAATTTTCGAACTATTTCTTGTCGCTTATTTCTCACATATTCCACTTGAGACTTAATTAATAACCAACCTATTTATCTATTGATACACACCGCTCATACCACATAATATATATCATACCCTTGCATATCACTATGTTGCATTATACGCCCCCCCCCGGGCGTAAATTACGCGTAAATTACGTATTTCGGGCCTTGTGAGTTTTACGCGTAACACGTAACACGCCTTAGGAATCTCACCCAAATATAGGCTGAAATTCAACCTATATATGAGCTGAAATTCAGCCTATATATGAGGCTATATATGAGCTGAAATTCAGCCTATATATGAGGCTATATATGAGCTGAAATTCAGCCTAATCCGCGGATTTTGCATATCAAACATTCGTGCTCTGTGGCACTCATCTTTTTTGTTTCTCAGAAGCAGATCACACAACAGTTTCGAGTGTGAGTTTGAAAGAATGGTGCTGCCGGATGCCGAGTGCGCCGTGCGTGAACCGATTGCGATAGAACACAACGTGGCCTCCTATCGTATGTACGTATGAGATATTATCTGTTTATCGTATGCACATTGTATATATATCGGTCTGGACCAATAATTATCCCGCTATTTATTTGTCTTGTGACACATGTGTGCCCACCGCCTTATATATTTTCCCAACTATTTCTTGTCCCTATTGCACAAACACAGGATCTCGAAATAATTAATTAATTGACTATTTCCTTGTTGGTCACTTGTTTGGGGTCAGAGATATTTATTTTCCATGAATTGTTTTCGGATTTCGATAATTTCGGTGAATAATTAATTATGGGTAAAATCAATAGTGTAACCACAGTATAGTCAGCGCTATATATCTCACACAATCACCGCAAGCTCCACCCGTCCTACGCCGATAGCAACCTCGTCCAGGACCTGTACGCCGTCCTTCGTGCATCCGCCTCTGCCTCCCCCCACGTCACGCCCCTCTATCTGGTGGTGCTCAGTGAGTTGGGCATGGGCCACCCTTTCACCTACGCCGCCCTCGCCCTTCGCCTCAGCAAGGTTTTCCGTGACGAATTCCCGCTGGCGCGCCTGTCCGAGCCGGTGTCTGGTGGTGGTGGCTCAGCGGCTGGTGGTGGTGCCCGAGGCGGTGGTGGCGGGTCTCCTGGGGGCTCCGTTTATTCCTTCGGCTCACGCCGTAGGGAGAAACCCGTCGGCGATTGGAAGCCCGTTAAGGGCGTCCGCTACCTCCAGTGGGAGGGCAAGGGAAAGCCTTGTATCACGTACTGGAATATCCCGGTTCAAGATATCAGACCGTCAGTGAACCAATATAGATAAACTCTCATAAGAAAAAAACCCTAAGCTAGATATACCCGGAACGGTCACGGAGTCGGAACGGTCTCGGTCCTAGCTACCTGTGACACCTTGATGTGTCACAGCACGGGCTTACGGATCAGTCACAGGTCCAGTGTTGGCTACCTAGGAATCCGTCATAGGGGCCTGCACCGGGACTCCCAGTCAGGGCTGCCTATACAGATTTCAGCACACCACCCCAGCACTGTGGGTGGTGACTGACAGGTAAGTCAGAGATGTTGAGATAAGTCAGGGCAGGAGCTAGGGTGACACACCTAACTGCTAATCCAACTGTGCTATTCTGATACACAAATTGGAACCCTCTAGCCGCCACAAGAGCAGAAACATACAGGCACGCAGGTCCTGCTAAACTACTGAAAAGCACTGTGTCAGCAAACCAGATTGAAGATTGTAGTTGTCAAAGTAGAAAGCATAAAACCAAATTGAAGACCATGTTGAGGTCAAAGTACATCTCAGTACATATACACCACCAGAGTGGTGCACTGCCAGAGCCACAAGGAAAGCTACTCGGGGTCAACGTCCAGAGGAGCACCGTCACCATAATGCCCACGGTAGTAGCTTGCAGCACTGCTCTCCAGTGGGTCAGGCGGCCGGTGAACCACCGTCGCAAAACCCAGGGAGTGCAGTATTGCATCCAGAGTGACGGGGTCCAGCTCGGATATACCAGAGTAGATGCATAAATCCCCCCTGCACAGCACAGGCTGCGGTGCAGCCCGACCCGATACCTGCACAGAGTCGATGCCATTGGCCGCCGTGTAGGCGGCAGCTCCCACACCCATGATCGAGATGAAAAGGACAAGGGAGAGAAGGTAATGAAACCCCCACGGGCCCGCGTGTGCGGGGAAGCCCCATGGCGGCTTGCCACAACCGTAGGTGCGGGATGCACCACCAGCAGACTGGGGCATGTAGGTCGCGGACTCCGACGCATGATTTGCCGAAATGGCCGGAGCCCGCGGCTGCACGATGAAGCTGCCGTCGGCGAGGTCCTCGTAGTCGTCCGTGTCGTAACCCGTGAGATCAACCTGCCCGATGGCGGCGTGGCTCACGGTCTGAACGAACCCAGCGAACTCACCGTCCGCGTCCGCTGTGGTGGTTACCCGCGCCGATCGCAGTGGCGCGGGTTTCACATCCTTTCCCTGCGAGACAGGCATAGCAGGGGCCGGCACGGCGGATGCCGATGCCGCCGCACCACCTGCCGGAACCTGCTCCTCCGGCGTGGTCCCCGCCGCGGCGGGTCCGCACACCAGAGCCGAAGCCTGCTGCTCGATGCCGTCAGGAGGCGGGAAAGATGCGTGTGTGAAGTGCACCTGGTGATTGGCCGCGGAGTGAACCTCCGCGGCAAGATCGTCGAGCCGTCGGAGAATGTTGTCCCCCACGGGCTCGTCGGGAACCGACTGCTGCTCCACCGAGAAGCCGTAAGCGGACACGTCGATGCCGCCCACCGCTCCCGCACAAAGCACCGCAGGCGGCCCATACGCGGCGGCCGCACGAGCAAAGGCCTCCGCGCGATCGTCCGCTGCCTGCTGGAAGAGCGCACACGTGGCATGCGCATGCACCCCCTCCGCGTCCTCCTCGTTGATAGGAATGGAGGTGGGCGGGTGTTGGCGCCCGCCCAACAACGATGCGGAATCGCCGAAATGAGACTGGCCCCAGCCTCATTCCAGTCTCATTTTCAGGAACACCGACTCCGACGACGACAGAAAAAACCTTCAAGATAGAGTTGCAACGTGCTCGTGACCAGTCCGAGATTGAGGTTGCCAACCTTGCCAAGGAAAACGAGCGCCTTCAGAAGGCTCTGGAGGAGTCGAAGTTGGAGGGTAAGAAGGCCTTGGAGGAGCAGGGGAAGCAAGCAAGGCTTCGGGAGCAGGTTTTGCGCAAAGACCAGGACGAGCGCAACAAGGAGGCCAAGGAGCTCCAAGCAGCGCTGTTGCAGAGGCAAGATGCCATTGAGAGCAAGCACCTGCAGCATCAGGTGCAGCTGACGGACAAACACGTCGTTGCTCAGCAGCAGCTCTCCGAGGCTTCCAACAAGACGATCGACACGGTCAAAAACGCCCTCAGCGAACAGTCACATAAAGCCATCCAGGATCTGAAGGATCAGATGGCCATCGAACGGGAAAGTCATAGGCACACCGAGAAGTACACCCAGGAGATCGCCATGCAGCTCATCTCGGTAAGGTTTCCTTCTTCTTTAGAATATAAAGTTTTGCATTGGTTTGTTTTTTCTATATATGCCCCTCGCAGTTCCGAAACCTGGCACACTACTGACCATCTCTAATGGGGCTTTTCGCAGGCTTTGATGCCCGGAGGCCAAGCTGGCCCTCTCCGAGGTCTTCAGGGCTCATCGCAGCAGCCGCTGCCCGTGGCGATGGACGCCCAAGGTACACCAGGAGTGCCTGAGGGACAGCCAAGGCTGGTACCTGACAGGCAAAGAGCGGCCGGGGTAGAGGCACAGAAGCTCGTCATTGCTTTGAAGGAGCAGAGCACAACCGCCGCCCTCGAGGCAAGCATCAGGTTGGAGGAGCTTAAAGCCCTTGCTTCCTTCCAGGGGGAGTCGGGCAGCACCGCCGACGCACTGTATGCACAGGCGGTGGTGCGGATGTACAGCACTCTTATCGGGGAAGTACCAGCGCCCATCTCTTAGGCTAGCCTGCACTCAAACCCTGAGCAATGCTCGTGCATGTAAATAGTAATTGTGAATATGCTTCAATCCCACGTATTGTGGGGGGTGTTTTTTTGGTTCTTGACCATATTTGAAACTTGTGAACAGTAGGGATACTTTGCACTTTCATATTTCATCACGGTACCGTTCATGGCGTGACTTGCACTCCCGCTTCAAACCCCAAGTCGTTTCAGCTGAACTGGCTAAAAATGAGCCATCCCGCAGCTGTGGAGCACTGCCCTATGAAGTTTTTTTATATCTCTTGTTTTGAACATTCTTAATTAAGACAAGTTTGAGCCTACAACACCGTTATCCCGTGTTATAGTCAATTTTCACTTATTTTCAGTGTGTCGCGGCTTCACGTGACACAAAAATACCCCCCAAAACATTCTAAGCTAGGAGTATGCATGGTCTTTTCATAAATTTTCAACTTACCTTGTTATTATATCATATTTTCAACTTTAAAATATGTGAGTATCGCAATAATCTTGTCTTTTAAACAAATTTCAGATATCCCAACTTTTCAGCCATCGTGGAGTGTTTTTGGCTATTTTTTCGGCTGTAAAATCAAAATTTCTTAACAAAGTTCGTTTTTAATCATGGATACCACATCTATATGGCCCCTGGAACCAAAATTTCGCAAAAAAATACCCTGTCTCATTTGAGTCTCATTTGCCGGTTCCAGTAGTCTCATTTCTGCGATTCCATCGTTCAACGGGCAGTCGCGGTAGAAGTGGTAGCTCTCACCCTTGCCCGCCTTCTTGCACCTACCGCAGAACGGCTTCGTTCGCTGGTCGTCCCTGTCGAATCCCACGGGCGGCACCTTGTGCTGCCCCATACGGTAGCCCTTCGGCTGCTGCGCACGCTGCTGCTGCTGCTGCCGTTGCTGCACCCGCTGTTGCCGCACCACCGGAGCGCCCTCCCCGTGCTGCCGCTGTACCAACTCCTTCAGCTCCGTGATCTTCACGAGGAGGGCGTCGTACTCGCCGCTGGAGAGGTGCGCGGAGATGCCGTCCGCGCCAGAAGCCGCCTTCCCCGTGTCAGTCTGAGCCCAAGCTTGGTAGATTTCTACCACCATGGAGCGGAGCGAGGCCAACGGGACATGAGCCAAGTCAGCAGCCATGGGGTAGCGCACCTTAACCGCAGCGTAGAACGCCGGGTCAAGCCTGGTGTACAGGCTCAGCTTACGTGTAGCCTCCGTAGGTGTCCAGTCGGAGGCCCTGTTGTCCCGCACCAAACGTTGCTCCCGCGCCAAGATCGGCTGCGGGTCTACGTTTGCGGGGTAACGCAAGGCCGCATGCATGCTCCTCCTGCTGCGACTCCCGTAGCGCCACCGGTACGCAGCCCTTGATGGTGTCGACCAAAGCTCGCCGGCCATCTCGGTCAGACGAAGCATCCGTACCGGTAAGCCAGACATATGCGTTGCTGTGCTTCTCCACCACGAGAGCCAGCACGTCGTACAGAAGGCCATTCACCCGGCTCACAACCGGGATAAGGGGGTCGTCGAGATCAAAGGACTTCAGCTCCAGCCCAGCTGACTCGAACTCCGTACGTAGCTGCACCACCAGGTCGGACAGAAGGCCAACGTCGTCCGTACCGCGGAAATGGCGTTTCTTGTCACCAAGAAGAACGTCCTCGCGGACGCTCTTGGCCCAGGCACGATGCAGACGCGCCTTGTAGATCTCGTCGGTCAGCTTCGCCTGCTCCTGCAAGTAACGCCTGATGGCCACGTCGGCGTCCTCATTCGAAGCAGGGTTGGGGGTCGGAACAGTCGGTGTCCGCACCGTCGGGCTGTTCCGAACCCCGTCGATAAGCCTCAGCGAGGCATCAATGTCGCTGTCCCTCGTGAGGGATTTCTTTGCTCTGGTGGTAACACCCATAATTCTGAAAGCCTGATGGGAGGTGGTACGCTGGGGCGCGCCCTACGGTCCTAGGAAATTGTAGTATGTGTACTAAAGGTGTACTAAAGGCATACTAACAGCAGTATATGTAGTCAAGTTAGTATGCCGCTAGTATGCGGTTAGGATACCGTTACGGTACCCACTACGTGAGACTAGATATTAACGGCATACTAACGCCATACGTCTTAACGACCCGTTAGTACGTGCATATGATGCCGTTAGGACGCCCCTAACACATGCATCTTAACTGGTTTTAGGATGCCGTTATGATGTTCATAGGACGACGTTAGGACATACTAACATATGCATATTAACAGGCGTTAGGATGCCATTATGATGCTCGTAGGACGACGTTAGGACATACTAACACATGCACTATAACTGGCGTTAGGATGCCATTATGATGTTAATAGGACGACGTTAGGACATACTAACACCGACACCCTAAAGGCGTCCTAACGACATGCTATCCGGGACATAGTAAAGGCATACTAACGTTGGTTTTAGCATAGCTTTAGTGTGTTAGGGCGCATACTAAACGCATACTAACTATGCCATAACTACACAAGCAGTCAAACGCGAACGTTGCGAGTATTCATATCGGGGGAAGCTTGATGCGAAGGCATATGCATTGTGAGGTGCGAGATACATTGTGATTGGTGAGTGTGATGCACAACAGGTGTGATAAACAAGTGTGATGCACAACAAAGCATATGCGTGGTTGAATGCACTTTGACAAGTCTAGAAACGTTAATATTTTTACTATCCACAATACAATCCAATCGTAAGTAGGGCTGCCCCATTCGTAGCCTAATTCGCTCAAAACAAGGCTCTAGTCCGAAAATTGCCTCTAGGGAATCAACCTAATCTCTTTAAAACAACGTGCAACAAGCGAGAAATCTCGGCGTTGGTCTTGGAGTAAAACCTTCCGAGATTTTCCACTCGCCCATTCTCATTCGATCTGAAAAAGCAAGTGGAACAATAAACCAACACTTAGTCAAGTGAGAAACTTCACACAAAAGCACAACAGCTTAGGTTCTAACTTAGAAAGGGTATAGCTTTTACCTTAAGTCTTGGCGTTGGTCATGGGCTGAAAATTTGCTTTCTCTACTCGCTCCTTTTCAACCGATCTGAAAAATAAAGCGCAACAAAGAAACCCACGCTTAGTAAAGCAAGCACATAACACAAACGCGCAAATTCTTATGTACCAACCTAGGAAAGATAGCGCACACACCTTAGGTCTTGGTGTTGGTCATGGGCTGAAAATTAGTTCTTTCCACTCGCTCATTTTCAGCCGATCTGAAAAACAACGCGCAACTCAAAACCAATGGATAGTAAAGCGCAAAAATATCATAAGATGAAATATAAGAGTAGCAAAGGAAAATAAGAAGGCCAAGTGGGGTGAGTTGGAATTTAACCAACTTCATCTAGTTCATACGACTAGCGAGAACTTACTTCTCGTTCACCCCTCAATTCGATGCTAAGCACACCGACATGCGCGCAGAAAAATTACAGTAGCACTCGCATTCACTATGAATATGTAGCGTAGTGCAGTATTTTTATGATACCAAGAACAAACATAAAACAGCACCCACTACCCGATAACTCTGCGTTCACCGCTGCCTTTGACTTGTGAATACTTAAAGTTTCTTTATTGTAGTTCGATGGACACAGTGTTGAGTGTATTCCACTTCAACGTTCACCTTCCCCTTCGCTTGAATATTCAACTCGAACTGGTCGTCGCGGGCTCGCGGCATCGGCAGCGGCATCCCGCATCACTCGAGTCGCAGTCGACTGTCGCGTGTCACCTGTGTCACAGTATCTGTATGAGTATCGGATAGTATGACAATGAGTATCAGTATCGTGAATCAATGTCGCTGTCGTTCGGCTGTCGCTGTCCCTGTCGCGTCGCGGCTGTCGCGCTCGAGTGACCAGCGCAGGTCGGCGCAGGTCGCGGTCGGTCTGTCTCGGACACGCGACGCGACGGTGCGGTGCGGTGCGGTGCGGTGAGAACTTTTCATTTTATTTCTTTTGTTTATATTTATTTTTTTGCTCCTGCGCATTTTGAAAAAATCGTGCGCACAAAATGCTTCATATCTATGGCAAAAAAAACAAAACCAACATTTTGCTTGGAGGGGTGTGTTCCCTTCAACTTGCCCATTTCCCTGCCAAATTTTTGTTTTTTGTTTTTTTCGCTATTTTTGGGTCTTATAGCTTATGTCATACAAGTCATATGACGTTAGTACCCCTTTAGCATGCCATGTACATTACGCGGATATTATGCCGGTAGCATGCTCTTATGATGCCATTTAAGGCAGCCGGGTAATTGTTTTTGGTAATTACCGGGAGGGTAATTACCGGTAAATTACCGAGTATTACCGAGCCCCATAATCGGTTTCCTCCCATACTTAAGGATCTTACCGGTAATTACCATGGTAATGCAGTATTACCATGGCAAATTACCGATTCGAGCTCAGATTACCGTCGATTTTACCAGAAATGATGATGACCAGATCGGTGGCGATAGCTTTTTCGCAATGGATCAACTAGAAACTTTGCGGCACACCCGAAAGCACGCCAAGCTTTCGGGTGTGCTAGAGAGCGACCTGGACCTCGAACAGTCCAAAATTTCATTACAAAGTTCTCGATCGGATCAGGGATGGCATCCGGTGCGGATACTTGTGGGGACGATATGTCCCTCACTCCTGGGGCGTCGATTTAGTCGATTGGAAAGATTCCTATGGCAACGTGCACAGAGTGCCCAAAGACATCTACGACGCTTTGAGCACTCCCCTGCGTGGCCAGTCTGGCTTCGGTGACAAGCACGAGTTCTTATTGAGCTTGTTTCACGACGTGGCAGAATACCAGCAAACTTTGCAGTCCGAGAAAACGTGTGCTCACTTCTGTCTGCACAATTCATCTCTGCAAAATGCTTAGCTTGATTATGTACTCACATTGCTTAGCATGTGCTATAGCACCAAACCCAAACAATTCTAATGGCCATTATCTATCCATATAAATTTTCAAAAACAGTTTCCGCGCCCCGAGGCGAAAGTTAGGTCATTTCGTGCAGGCGGTAATACTTTGGTAATACCGCCGAAAGTATTACCGGTAAATTACCCGGTATTACCGGGGCCCATTTCCAAATTACCGGTAATTAGGCTGCCTTAATGCCATTTAGTATCCTAACGCCAAACTTGCAGTTTTTTTGTTTTTTTTTGTTTGCATGCGTCTTTGTTAGTATGCCGTTACGGTACCCACTACGTGAGACTAGACGCCGTTAACATGCTATCGCCACGCCGTTAGGGGCATACTAGGTGAGACTAGACGCCGTTAACATGCTAACGCCACGCATGCTAAAGGCGTGCTAACTACATGCTAACGGCGACAACATGTTAAAGGTGTCCTAAGGGCGTGCTTTAGGGTGCACATCTTAACAGGCCTAGAGGAATATTCCTCAAAAGATTCCCTGGTTAGGACACCTTTAGGAGGCCTTTAGGATGCCTGTAGTTCGCCCATCCTAACGGTATCCTAATGACACCCTAACGTGTGGCATTAGGACTCCTTTATGACGTACTAACCGCGTCTTAACAGGCCTACGGGGGGAGGGGGGGGGGTCACAGGCCTGCGATGCCCCGTAAAGCACTTCGCCCCGGAGAGCATTTCTCCGCGCTACGTGAACAATGGACTCGCCAACTTCCCCCCGATGCATCCGATGACCAGTTCGTGCAGGCGTCCGCAAGTACACCCCGCGCGGCCCCGGGTCACCGTGGGCTTTCCCTCCAACGACAAGAACGACCGGTGGCCAAAACGCGTGCGCCACGACTAGCCCGAATGGCCATGTGTCACCCAGCACCTCACCCAGTACCCTTGGCACCACCGCGTGGTCCGGTGAATATTGCCACCTCCGCACCATCAACTCCGGCGGTACCACTTGCTGCCGATACCCCTACAAATTATTGGCCCATTCATCCGTGTGGATTTGCATATGGACAGCGTATGGATATCGTAAGGACCCATATGGACAACCGTATGGACGGTCTGAGCAGATTTCTGGCGAAACCTTGATGCATATGTAAGAACCATACGGACGACGCGTAATTGTGGTGTCCATATGAAAATGTCCCATGGACATCGTAAGGATTTCATATGGACACCGTATGGACCACCATATGGACACCGTATGGACAGAAAACATGTCCACATGGTGTCCATACGCGTGGACAGAGGCACTAATCACCCGCACGACAGCGCAGGGACACCGTATGGAAACCCGTATGGATAGCGTATGGACACCGTAACCGGACGTGCGGACAACGTATGGACAACCGTAAGGACATCGTATGGACAGCGCATGAAAATCGTAATCGCACGTGCGGACACCGTATATAATCCCGCAAGGACGGCGTATGGACGGCGTATGGACATCGTAAACGTGCGCGCGGACGGCATATGGACTCCCATAAGGACAACGTATGTACGTCGCATGGACATCATAACCAGACGTGCGGACAACGTATGGATAGCCGTAAGGACAGCGTATGGACATCATAATCGCACATGCGGACACCGTATGTAATACCGTAAGGACAGCATATGGACGACGCATGGACATCGTAAACGCGCGTGCGGAGGGCATATGGACGCCCATAAAGAAAGCGTATGGACGACGCATGGACATCGTAACCGCACGTGCGGATACCGCAAGGACACCAAGTGGACAGTCGAATATAGATAGTCCAGACGTATGGACACGTGCGTCCGTACGTGTGGACGACGTCCTTATCCGGATGAACGTCGCTGTCCGTGCGGATGGAAACTTATTTACTTAGTATATTTTACATATCCACGCGTATGGACATCGGTGTCCGTACGTGTGGATAGCTTGTGATAATACTTATCCATGCGTATGGACGATTCCATCCACACGTATGAACAAGACGTCCGTACGTGTGAACACCGTATGGAAAGACGTAAGATTTGTCAGCACGACAGAGCAGGACACTGCAGGACATTCACGAATGGTACACGTATATACAAAATGTTTACAAAATATTGTGCTATTCTAGCCTAGCTTCTCGGCTTCTTTCCCGGCCTCTGGTCTTCTTTGGCAGGTGCAAGTGCATTCTTTTTCTTTTTAAATCTAAGAGGTGACTTTTTGGCAGCCTCGTTCTTGGAACCGCCCCCCTCCTTCTTCTCCTCCTCCTCCTCCTCCTCCTTCTTCTCCTCCTCGGACGCCTCCTCATCGTCCACAGCCTCTCCTTCCTCTCCTTCATTAGCAGCGACAGCCTCATCCTCGACAGCCTCAACATCCGTCCCATCATCATCATCCTCATCATCGTCCGCGTTACCCTTTTCCTCCTCAACATCCGCATCGTGCATCTCTTCCTTCTGACACCCCCGCACGTCCTGAAACCAGTGACGGCTCGTTCCTCTCGTATGACACTGCAAGTGAATGCAACCTAAGTAAGTGCATTAAGAGCAAAGACAACAAATGACAAGCTAAATGCAACTAGAACAATACAAGCAAACACACCGTGACGGGGGGATATCCACGGTCCCGTTCCGATACCTCAGCAGGCTCCAACTTCAGGCCGGCCAGTTTTCTCCCTGTCATCCTCTCGGGATACAGCTTGTCCGTGTTGGCGTGCCTCAAGTAGGCCTTGTGTATCCTGCGTACATAAACCACTTGTTAGACGGCGTCCTTACATATGTACACCGCCTTCCACCCGTATGGACGGCACAATAAATGGTGTCCACGCGTATGGACAGCGAAACAACACCACGCACACATGTACACATGGACGTTCGCGTAAGTGCAAAAGGTAAAAATGTGAACGTTGCAGGGGAAGGCAGGGAGGGAGGGAGGACTTGCCAGATAACATTTTTTCTTACTATAACTGACTGGAGGTTGTGCTCCAGCATCTCCATCGTTTTATTAGCCGTCCCGGTGCGGAGTTGCTCGGCACTCACGAGCTCATCCACCATGGACATGTGGTGGGATAACATCCTCTCCACGGGGTAAACGTCCCCCTTCTCTGGGAGGTGCACCACAAACTCCACGTACAGCTCGTAGGTATCCCTGGGCAAAAGCATCGGCTTCTCGTTTAAGGATTTCCCCGGCCCGATGGCGGCGACGGTTGCCCGACCGATGACGAGGTTGGAAAGGCCAGTTTTGGTGGCCTTGCCCCCTACAAAATAAGGATTATTCCAAGGGCTTGGACCGTCGGCTTGGAACCCCATAGGACCCGGTAGGACAGGTATGTGTTTGAGAGGCGTTGGCGTTAACACTGGGAATTCCAAGGGCTTGGACAGCAAATGTCCAGGTCCAAGCCCCGTCCAAGCCGCGGTCCAAGGGCTTGGACCTGGACATTTGCTATCCAAGCCCTTGGAACCCCCTTGGAATTTACATAAAATTCCAATCGGTTTCCAAGCCGTTGGACCGTCGGTTTGGAATACCGTAGGACCCATTTGGACCGTCGGCTTGGAACCCCGTTGGACCCGCTTGGACCATCGGCTTGGATTCCCATAGGATTTTTTTAGATTGGCGATTCCAAGGGGGTTCCAAATGCTTGGACGGGGCTCGGACCTTATTAAACGGGCATTCCAATGGGGTTCCAAAGGCTTGGACGGGGCTTAGACTCTGCCAAACGGTGATTCCGAGGAGGGTCCAAGGGCTTGGACGCTGCAAAAAAACAGGTTCCAAAGGGGTTCCAAAGACTTGGACGGGTCTTGGACTCCGTCAAAAGAAGTTTCCGAGGGGGTTCCAAGGGCTTGGATAGGGCTTGGAATCAGTTAAACAGAGATTCCAACGTGATTCCAAGGGCTTGGAAGCTGTTGAATTAAGGTTCCAAGCGAGTTCCGAGGGCTTGGACGGGGCTTAGAATCTGTTAAACGAGAATTGCATGGCCAGGTTCCATTGTTCCAAAGCTTTGGAACAATGTTTCCAAAAGCTTGGACGGACAGGTTCCAAAGGCTTGGAACCATGGTTCCAAATACATTTATTTTGCTTCATACATTTCATTAATTTCAAACGCTTGGAACCGCAATTCCAACGATTTGGAACAACGTTTCCAAAAGGCTTAAACATATATGGCTCCAAAGGCTTAAACGGACATGGTTCCAAAGACTTGGAACCATGGCTCCAAATACATTTACAATGAGAATATGCAGGTATGCAGGGTTAAGGGGTACTGCGCAGTTCCAAAATACACTTGCAATTGTTGCTACATTGTTTTCATGTTTCTTTGCACACATACATTATGATGTCGTGTGCATGCTGTACACAGAAAGTTTAAAGGTTGCGATGCTAAGTTACAAATACGTCATCATCATTGGATAAATAACATTACTTGACAGAATTACAAGTGCGTGGGATCTAGGTTCAGGCTAATAATGCTATCACAAGTCAGGGATTCTACCGAAAGCTGCAAGCTTTCGAAACTACTCTTAAAACTACTCTAATTAGTTTGAAACTTTTAAATTGAAATCTGTTCCGCTAATTGCAAGCACCGACGCACTTGAAACACGACCTGCGAACATGCCGTAAAACAGAACAAAATCAGCGTTCATCAGACGCCGAACCGCAAGTAAAATAATAAACTTCAGTCAACGAAACGCAAATCAGATCCAACGTTTAAACAGTCTTACCTGCGATAGAGCAATTTTCGACCCGGGCGGTACCAATCCCTGAAAAAGTAAAACACAAAGCTCAGTTCTACACGCATATGTGGAAAACATACCGGCGTGTTATGGCCGATTCTCGAGCATCGGTACTATTTTGGGGTGACGCTATTTTTAAAAGTGCAGGTTTGTGGGATTAATGATACGGTGTTGCTACTACGATGATGCTGAACTGTTTTCAAACAAAATGCTGAAAACAACTCTGCGCGCGCAACATGCAAGGCTGCTAGATAACGGCAGGTACGTTCAAGAACTGTCGTTGCGGCATTCTCGGTGTCACAGCGAATTGAGCCCGTACCGTTTGAATAACTCCGCCGCAGAGATCTTTCAGACTTCCTGGAATCGCGTTTACGTCCCGGACCCGAGCGTCACCGGAGAATTTCCTGCAGATCTCCACAAAGTAATCTTGCGAAAAATGAGAAGAAAGAAGACACGGCTAAGCTCATATAGATAATTACAGTACAAACCTGGACATACAATACTGCAAGTCTTCGACGGCGTTGAGGTGAAATGTGAAGTTCCGTATTGTAAAGTGTCGGGTCTTCACTGTGTCCACAGTCCACAGTCACAGAGTACCGTTCGTCTAGCCATTTGAAAATCCATCGTCTTCAAAGGTCGCGATACTCGCGATTACTAGCGATTACTCGCGATTACTAACGATTACTCGCGATTACTCGCGATTACTCGCGATTACTCGCGATTACTCGCGATTACTCGCGATTACTCGCGATTATACTACGTACGGCGAAAGACTGAGCAGTCGATCCAACCATTCGTGCACGACGAATCCAATTTAATCTTCGATCTGAGCAGTCCATCGCTATACTGTATATTTCTGTTTTCTGGACTGTTGCTTTTTATTTTTGGAGCAAGTCCTTCTACAGAATTCGTCGCAACTCTATTTTTAGAAATTTCCAGTAAGATGTGCATAATTGACGGTAGAAAACAATTTTTCTGCATTTTTCACGTCGCTGCATATCAAAAACATCGGGGCCAAACATATGTCCACTTTTCAAAAAAACAGAAAATTTTCCGAAATTTTGTTTTTTGGGCTTTTTACACAAAAAACAGCCAAGTGTTAAGCTTAGAAATAAGAGGCTTCACTTTGGAATTCCAGGGGCATGGAATTTCTCAAGTGGGAGCAAATGTCCAGTTCCAATGGACTTCCAAGGGCTTGGATAAACCCCCAGAAGTGGACCTAGTCGATTTTTACCAAAAAAATTCCATGCCATTGGTTTGGGTGAGCCAACCCGTTGGAATATTGGTCCTTAGGTGATTTTTGCAATCCTCAAAACGTTCTAAAAAACTTTGTGAGGTTCCAATGCTTCACTTTGGAATTCCAGAGGCATGGAATTTTTCAAGTGGGAGCAAATGTCCAGTTCCAATGGACTTCCAAGCCTCTGGATTAATCCCCAGAAGTGGACCTAGTCGATTTTTAAGATGGCTTTTCCAAACCGATGGACACCGTAATCCCTGGCCTGTCCGGGCGCCCGGATTGTGCCTAAAAACGTAGAAACCCTGATATAAAGGTGACAAACCGGACTTTTGCCGAATGTTGAAGGTATTTAATTCCGACCGCCCGGAACCACGTTCCCACGCGCCGGGCTATTAGTCCGGGCGCCCGGAATGCATCTGAATACCTTACAAGTCCGGTCAGACAACTCACACTTCTTACATGGATTCGCAGGAATAATGGCTAGGCAAAGGCGTGGACTAGCTCGAAACGAGAACGCGGAAGGCACTCCATGCCCATGCGATCAATGCAGACTCCGATTTTGCTACTCCAAAAGACAGATTAAGCGGCATTTGGTCCTACATCCGCCCGTCGCACGCCTCTCCAATGACCGAGATCATGAAGAAACCGACTCTCTTGACGGTGCCGAAAGTGTGAATGATGACGGTGAGACGGATCCACCATCAGAGACGGACGAAGAGGAAGAACACGAGGATGACACATATCTTCATGACCATGCCGAACGGATGCTCCGGAAGATCCGTGAAAACTTCTTCAGCCCGATTGAGTATGCCTCGTCCGACTCGGTGAGTTCTAAATCCCGTCCAAGCCGTTGGAACCATTGTTTAACAATATCCAAGCCCCGTCCAAGCCTTTGGAACAACCTTGGATTCCCCCACGAAGAAGAGTCCAAGCATCGTCCAAGCCTTTGGAACACCTTTAGAGCCATCACTGTAAGCCAGATTCTTACATCGCATCTTATTAGTTCAGGATTGCTGGGTTGATGGGAGTGGATGCCCGCCGTATTCTAGGAGGAGGAAAGTGATGCGCGCGAGCAACGTGAAAACGACCGAACAAGGGACCCGGAATTCATCATGGTAAGTTCAATACGCACAGATTGAATGCCTTCCGAAAACTGCACTATATCACTATTCCAAGTCATTGGAACGGTGCGTCCTTACGTGTGGAACCCCTCTGGACCAAAATCAATCAGATGCTGTGTGACTAAATTGCAGGAGGGAGAAAATGTGCATGACAAATCGACTACCCTTGCAAACCGCTTCATACTGGATCTACTTGAGGCCCACTCCAACCATAACTCGACCCAGGCGTACTTTGACACAATCCTGGAAATTCTGCGACGTCGAGTATGCGGCTTGGAGGTCGACGATGAATCAATCTCGACCGATGACGAGGTAGCACTACCTCATACCTACCAAGCGTGCGTGCGGTTTTTCAAGGATTTCCTCATGAAGTACAACGAGATGGATGTGTGCCTGAAGTGCAATTTTCTTTTCAAAGATCTGCTTCCCGAAGAGGCACCGACGTGTCCGAAATGCAACCACGGCCGGTTCAAGGAGCCATCAATGGTCGATGGCAAGTGGGAACCCGGAAGGGCCAAGTGCGTTTTCCGCTGGTGGCCGTGGACAAGGATACTGGAGGCCCTTTTCATGGATCCGGTGCAGGCACAGATGACACGTTCATGGGAGAAAGTTGACTTGGATGAGCCGATCGTCAGAAGCACTGGAATATTAGGTGAGTAGAAACTGTCAATTAGACTGCATGGATTGCTTATTCCGGGCGCCCGGATCCATGCCTCCACCCGGATGGAACATGCGTCCGGCCGTTTGGATATGTCACTACACCCATTTTGGTTGTCTTGGTATAGTCCAAACGTGTGGACTAGTTGTTCCGGCCGTTTGGAATTTTGCGGATGTAGATTAACAAAGATAATTGCGAGTAAATCTGCATGGATGGCACGTTCCGGGCGCCCGGAATGGCGCTCCATCCGTGTGGAATACGAGTCTGGTCGTAATGGATATGTTACAACAACCTGTTTTGTTGTCTTAGCATAGTCCGAGCGTGTGGAATACCTAATCCGACCGGTTGGACTAAGACATGTTAGTGCGGGTGTAGATTCACGAAGCAGGCAGAGGACCATGCTCGAGGACCCGGAGTTCTTCAAGGACAAGCGCAACCTCTCTGTGGTGTTATGCGCGGACGGCATCGAGAAATTCAAAGATAAACTGGGATCTGTGACACCTATAACCTGCCAAGTGGTGAATTACCCTGCACATCTTCGAGGCAAAAGCGAGTTCATTGTGCTTTGGGGCATTATTGATGGCAAACCCAAAGATGCCCAACTCTTCTACCACAAGTTCGTGGACGAGATTATTGACATATACGACGGTGGTCCGCGAGATTGTGAGCAGAACCATTGATATCGATGTGAGTATAAACACTGCTTACCCCACGTTCCGGGCGCTTGGAACCGTTTGGAGGCCATAGTCCGGACGCTCGGACCTGCTTCATGTTTGTTGCTCATGTTCATATGCTTCGGATTGGAATCACAATTCCGGGCGGCCGGACCAACATTGGATCAATGTTCCGGTAGCACGGAACCTATCCATTCAGGCTATTCTGATTTATTCCGTTTTGGGCGTGCGGTTCAGCATCATAAAACTGGCATGGACGCCTTGAAGACAAGGGTATTGGAAGTCCGTGACATCATGGAAGCTGAGCTCTCGCCTGAGCTTTTAGTCATTGCAACGCACCAGCTCGTTCATATTCCGGATCAGATGCGTGACGAAGGACCAGTTCCCGATCTTTGGATGTTCGCTCCAGAGAGCTTCTTCGGCGAGCTGAGACGGATCATCAGGACTCGCTCGCACCCTGTCGCCAGCATGATGAAAGGGGTGGAGTTGAAACGCATGGTAAGTCTGGTACGCGGCTTATACCAGTTGCTACAGGCGAATGGTTCGCCACCAACCATTAGCCAACCACGTAGCGAGAACACCGTGTCCCTGATGTTGGCGACCGGCAACGAGAGGAAGGGCAAACTTGTCTACTCGACACCAGGTACTGTCCAGACTTAAGTGCATATCGTCCAATTTCGGTCCAAGGGTCTGGAAACGTATCATTGAGTAGGGTCCAACCGGTTGGAACTTGCTTGGACCTTTCATTAGACAAAGCCCAAGCCAATAGGGCTCGTTCCATCCACACCCTTCCGGGCGCCCGGAACCCAGGTTCCGGATTGGTTCCGGGCGTTTGGAATTAGATCGTCAAAAGCACGCATTGTTTAACAAATTTCCGTTTTGCGGTGCGTAGATGATAAGAAGGAGATACAAGCTTGGCTGGCTACAAACGTGGAGTGGTACGGGAACATTGTGAGAGAATTTAATCGTGCTGAAGACCATTACACGAGGTATGCATGTTTGCTTGACCGAAGCTTTTTTTTGACTAATCATTCACGTACGCAGTTTAGTGGTGTTCCCCTCGCCCGGAACTAACATCCAAGCGCCCGGAACGTTGCCTCCGGGCATTTGGACCATGCAGGAACATTAGACAAAACCGACGTCGCTTGGCGGCTCGTCGCGGCAGGGGCAGTGGCCCAGGTCAAAACTTGACGAGGCCGATACTTCATCAACCTGAAACCTGGCGCAAGAGCCCCGTCACAGGGGAAGTCAATCCGTTTACGGAGATGGAAATGAGTTACGCCTTGGCACCACCGAGAATGTGGACAGAGTATGCTTACGTCAAAGTTCGCAATTTTAATTACAGATCGCTGGAAAGGGACATGAACAAGGCTACTTGTCATCGATATTTCAAGTCTGTCTTTAAAGTCTGGAATGTACAGAAGCAGCAAGAAGACGACCAGGACAGGTGAGGCATGCCAACTATACATGTTCCAGACGTCTGTATAAGAGTGGAGTGTAGGTTCCGGCCGTTTGGACCATGGTCAAGCTACGTTTCATTAAATCTGTTTAAATATTCAAAAGTTCGATACGTTCCGGGCGTCCGGAACCATGCTGCCACACGGTTCCGGACGCCCGGACTAATGCGTCCTTGTAGATCTCGATTAGCAGGTGTTCATGATTCTTTCACTTCTGATGGCAGGTATGGCGAAATTCTGAAGGTCGTCAAGCTTGTCGTGCACACTGACACATATATTCTTGTGAAGTGTAGATGGTTTCCCCTCGAAGCTGCTCTTTCCGATGCGGTCACGCAAAACATCTACCTGCGCACCGATATGCCATGGGAAACCAAAGATGCATTCATCGAAGCGAAGGACATCAACAATCAAGTGGTCGTGGCGCCCATTCCATGGAAGCCTTTGCGGCTTGCACGGTATACCGGTAACAAGGTTCCATTAAATATTCGACATCGGACAGACGTGCTTGCCGTCGTGCTTGACCGCCACGTCGATTTTGTCGGCGACATCGGCGATAGTAGTTCTGATGACGAAGATTAGTTAACTTATTGCCTCGCTCGAGGCGGTAGTGTATCGGTCTCGTTGAGCTCCACGTGCCGCCAAGTCAGAACCTACCAGTTGTAATACTGTAATATATAACATGCATTGTACAGATAATACTAACTTACCTGGAGTTCCAAAGGGGTTCCGAAGGCTTGGATGCGCCTTGGAATCCATCAAACGCAAGTTCCGAAGCGGTTCCAAACCATTGGACTAAGCCTGGACCCCATAAGATATCACTTCCATAATCGTTCCAAAGGCTTGGACGGTCTTGAACTGCACGTAGCAAGAATGATCGGTCCAGAGAATTATCGTTCTATATGTCAAGCACTTGCTCATAGCGTTCCGCTCTCAGATCGGGAAGTTCCAAGGGCTTGGAATTTCGGAACACGCTCCCGTGTTGCCCAGAGACTGGGCCTATGGGGTTCCAAGGGCTTGGAATCTTTTGAAACCCACGCTCGTGCTGCGCAGAGACCGGTCCTATGGGGTTCCAAGCCGTGGAGCCTCCGGGCTCGAGCTTCATTCCTCGTACTAACAAGGTCCAAGGGCTTGGAATCTTTTGAAACCCACGCCCGTGCTGCGCAGAGACCGATCCTATGGGGTTCCAAGCCGTTGAGCCTCCGGGTTTGAGCTTCATTCCTCGTACTAACAAGGTCCAAGGGCTTGGAATCTTTTGAAACCCTCGCACGTGCTGCGCTGAGACCGGTCCAATGGGGTTCCAAGCCGTTGAGCCTCCGGGTTCGAGCTTCATTACTCGTACTAGCAAGTTCCAAAGGCTTGGAATCTTTTGAAACCACGCCCGTGCTGCGCGGAGACCGGTCCAATGGGGTTCCAAGCCGTTGAACCTCCGATTTCAGACTGCCGACCTCAGACTGGAAAGTTCCAAAGGCTTGGAATTGTCTAAAATGGATTCCAAACCGTTGGAACCGCCTTGGACCGACGACTTCGGTCATACGTAATCCGAGGACATAGGTCCAACGGCTTGGAATCGACCAGGACCCATTGGACTAACAAATTTTGGTCCAGCCCCTTGGAACCCCGTAGGACCGTCGGCTTGGAACCCCATAGGACTCCTAGGGAAAAACCCAAAGCTTCACCTTGTAATTCCCGGCGGTTTCCAAAGGCTTGGAATTTTACCAAATATTTTCAGGACGGTTCCGGGCGCCCGGAATGGTGCCGTCCAAGCCTTTGGAATAATCCCTATTTTGTAGGGGCCGGTGTCGTAACCGTCACCGATACGACCCACGTCCGCCTGGGGGGTGGCAAACACGTCAACCTGGTCCCCGACAGCCAAAGGGCCCTCCAGGTTGGGGGAGTGCTCGTCTGCCTGCGGCGCCGACCCTTCGGAGACCGTCTGTTGGGGCGCTTCCACCTGGACACCGTGGGGACGACGTATGGACTAAGTCGTTCGTACGGGCGACACACGCGTGGAAACATATAAGAAAAACAGTTAAGAACTGGCGCTCACTAGCCAAAACGTACACCCCTGTGGACAACGTGCAAACTACGTGGTTCATAAGCGTTGAAACAATCAAGCGGCACAAGTTGAAAAAGGGTTCACATAACCACGCGCCTGGACACCGTTGGACAGCGAGTGGACACCGCAGTTTACAGGCGGAAGAGCACAAAAGTTACCTTCGGCTTCTTTTCAGGGGCTTCAGGGGCTTGGGCACCAAGCGCTTTGAAGATCTCAAAGTGCTTGCCTTCGGTGAGTGGGTTCCCAGCAGCCACTGCCAGAGCCACCTGCAGGCACGCATCTGTCTCCTCCGGGGTCGGCATATCCCTGTGCCCGTACACCTTGTACCCGGCCGCTGGCCCCTTGTACCGGATGTGAAACCCGTCGGGGAAGTCCTGGGTGACCTTAAATTTCCAGCGACCGGGCCCATCCGAGTTATTTTTTAAATAACTCAACCGGTTGGTGACGTATGTTTTGACCATGCGCAGGGGCACCTGCGGGTGTCGGGACTGGATATGCTTGGATATCTTGTTGTGCACGGCCACCCCGATGACGGCGACCGTCCCAGGGGGCAGCTTGCCTGTTCCATGCCAGTCGTCGATTATCTCCCGGGCGTCTTCCTCCTTCATGTCGTTTAAAACTTGGGCGCCCGGGTCCAACACCAACCGCTCTGTATTTGCGGCCTGCGCAGCCTCTGCAGGTTTGGCTGCACCCCCCGCCCCGGCAGCCCCTGCAAACATCAGCATTTGCTGCTGCATGCTCTGCATTTGCTGCATCATTTGCTGCATCGCGGAGTTTGACCCGGTCGCCTCGACCAAGTTGGTTTGGCGACGGGTCGGTGTCGTGGAAGTGGGGGCGGGGGGTGGTGATTTTGGTTTCTGTGTGCGTTGTCTTCCGGGCTGAACTCGCAATCTGGTCATGTTGGGAACTTACGAAACAAAAAAGCGAGGAGGTTCGTTTGCGGGAGGACTGTGGGCGTTTGTATTTGGCTTACTTTTGGCGGCGATGGCATGAAAACGGTCTTCACGGGCGTGGACAGCGCTGCCTTCGTGGCGTTCATCCGTACAGTACGGGCGTCCGAACGTATGACCGTTGAGCTGGTGTATGAGACAGCGTCGTCCATGGGCGATTTTGAACATGCATGTCTCAATTTCTTTTTTCTTTTTCAAATTGGTATCAGAGTCCTCTCTGTAGGGAAACAGGTTTTATGAATATAAGTTTTGCCGTGCAGCGGGTTTCCATCATCGTGGGTGCTTGGCCGAGTGGTCAAATGTTGGTAAGCCGAACGCGTTACACGCGAGGGTGAGGGGTTCGAATCCCCTTGGAGGCATGGGCATCCACGATACCCCCTGTGGTCTAGCGATATGAGGCGATTGCCGCCGACGACGCCGCTAGTCCACAAGGGGCGTCGTGGGTGCCCACCCACGCCTCCATGCCATTTTAAGTTTCGGTAACTCATGGAGACCGTCCGATTAAGACTGGGGGGTTCATCTGGACCGTCGATTGCACTGTCCGCTGGGAAACAATCCCACTGAGTGCCTGTTCTGGGGTAAATCGCAAGCAGCGAGAGGGCGTCTAACCCCCCTCCCGCTTAATTTTTTTTTTTGTCCCCCCGCTCCGATTTTAGCCCTCCATCGGCCTTTTTAAGGGATTTTTTTTTTTGCCATTTTTTCGCTAAGTATTTCTACCCAAGTGTCCACCGTGTGGTAAAATGTGCTGGCCGTACGCTGTCCATACGGTTTGTATGTTTTTATTTTCCATGAGGTCCAGTTTCATGTCATATGAACGGTCTGAAAAAGGCCGTCCATGGGACATGAATCATACGGACAGTCAAGGCTAACTCGGATGGACAGCGTATGGACTGCTAACTGACGTTTCCACGCGTGTGGACATTTTTCAACAAAAAGCGTACAAACACTATAAAGTCGTACGAAAACTCGTAATTCAGCGTGTGCTTTTCCTATCCATCCATGCGGACTGTTCAAAATGTGCTGATTTTTCCAACCATATGGACAGACCGTCCATGGGACATGCCCACGTGTGGAAATGTGCTTATTCATACGAAAATTCGTACGAACCCCACATGGACAGCTAACTGACGTTTCCACGCGTGTGGACAACCGCTCTCATGGACTAGAATGCTTGCGGAATCCACACGGACAACACATAGCGTCCATCCTTAATCTAACGTGTGGACCACGAGTTTACAACCTTGACGTAAGTGTCGGTGCATTCGCGCAGATGTGACATGGAACGTATGAACACCGTTGTCCATACGCTGGAAACCTAAGCCTAGCGTACGAACGCCGTACGTACGACGCACGGACGACCAAAGATGCCATTTTGTCCCTGCGTTGAATGCAATGGTGAAAGGTGGTTATCCAGTAAGCAAACTCTCCGGCACGTGCGTGCCAATGGACTTTATGGTGATCGATCGCCGTCACCAGAGCGACAACAAGATGAACATAGTGAGGAGGAGGAATTCCCAGAAGATGTTGCCATCCACGAGGCAGCAGATGCGACGATCAAAAAATTCAATCGGCTCTTCTTGGGACCTCAAGAGGACCCAAGCGCAGAGGTAGGTCTTCCTTATCAGCTAAGTCAGCAATTCATCAGCATTCATCACATTCATGCCTTCTTTGAGGATGTGTGTGTGTGTGTGTGTTTGTGTGCGCAGGAAAGTCTAGAAAACGTCCAAGCGTCCGCTGACGTTGTGGCGAACAATTTCGTGTTGGATCTTCTCGTCTCCCACAACCACCACAACAGCTCGCAGGCCTACTTCGATGCGATTCTGAACATTCTGCGTGTTCACTACGTCGACAAAGTAGCCGATAGTGCACATACTCACATCGCAGAGGTTCCATCTACCTATGCACAAGTATTGCAGAAGTGGAAGGAGATGTTCAAGGGATACAACGAAGTGGACGTTTGCCCCGAGTGCTCCGAATTCTTTCAGGACGAGCACGCCAACCGCGACAAGTGTCCGAAATGCCTGGAACCGAGATACGAGGACGGAAAGACGGTGAAGGGGGTATACATTCCTGGTCGAGCTCGCTGTATTTTTCGATGGTGGCCGCTCGAAACGCTGTTCACCGTATTCTTCCTGACGCCGGAGTTAGCCATGCTAGCGCGTACGTGGTGGAAAGAAGGCATGTTGGACAAAGACCCCCGAGCGGAGGTACATGGTATACTGGGTGAGTTTACTCCGAAATTTCAATCCGTGACTGTGTACACCGCATGGACGTAAGGACTGTACATCGTCCGTGGGTACGATTAGCATCGTCCACCCGTGTGGACGAAGCAAGTGCGGAATTCGTATGTCGTATTTCCCACTGCTCGTGCAAACTCGTCCATGTAGGTGAACACCATATGGATGGTAATTACGTACGCCGTCCGTACGCACGGACGTCGTTATCCACTCGTGTGAACAGTTTAATTGCGGAAATCTTAGGTGCCATTTCCCAGAGCTCGTGCAAACCTGTCCATGAGTGTGAACACCGTATGGACAATTCGTTCGCTCGTCGTCCGTACGTGTGTACTTAGTTATCCACCCGTGTGGACAGTTAGTGTAAGGAATTCTCATGTATCGTTTCCCAATGCTCGTGCAGACTCGCCAGGATTTCTCAACTTCGTTCGCAACAAGTGGGACGTCTTTAAAGACCCGAGGAACATTGCCATCATGGCGTGTGCGGATGGCGTCCAATCCTTCAACGACGGCATACGCACGGTGACTCCGCTGTGTTTTACGATTGTCAATTTCCCAGGAGAAATTCGCTGCAAACGAGAATACGTGATGACTTGGGGAATCTGGGATGGAAAACCGAAAGTCAGCAGCAATCAAGTTCTACGACATGTTCACCTTGGAGGTTAACAGACTGACTATCGGCGTACGCATGTTCGATGTGATTACCAACACGGTTTTCACGTTCAAGCTCGTGCTGTACAAAGTGCTCGAAGACTACGTTGGCTTGAGCGACGCAGCGAGACGATTGGGAGCTAATTCGTACTTAGGTTGCCTAAGATGCTGGATACGGGGTACTGAGAAATCTACATCTGGTCTAACGAAAATCATATATTCCTCACTACACCAAGGACTGCAACCAGGTAAACGCATGACCCCTTCGTTTGTCCCCTTTCCTTCTTCGGCTGTACGTGTGCCCACCGTGTGGACACCCCACGGACAGCTCGTGGATTTTTAGCTTACATTATGTGTTAAAGAACACCCTGTTCGGGCTAGTGGATACCGGCGTCCATACGCGTGGACGACGGAACCATATGTCATCCGTACGCGTGATTCACCGTCTAAGCGTGTTGTGTTGATTTTCTCCGCCGGCATTGAGCAGGTGAATCAATTCCTCTTCGCACCAACAGCGAAGTCCGCGAAACCCAACAGCTCCACGCCAAGATGATCAGAGAGGGACGAGTGCCTAAATCAATCATCGAGGAATTCATGAAGCAGAGCGGGGTCAAGGAACCATGCCTGATGTCAATCATTCCTGATTTTGACGTTGTAAAAGACTACCTTCTCGACTTGATGCACATCTTGTACAACCTGATTCACGGCGTCCACTGCGTGATTTTTGGTGATGGTTGGGGACCGAACACACGCAACTATGCGCGAAAGATGAAGGTCCATCGATCGTGGGTTATCGCACCCCCACCCAGAAATGTAAACGATCGAAGATCTGCTGCGAAGCGACTGGCAGGTAAGCTGGTAGGTCGTTTGCGAGTTTCTGCTGTTCCATACGGGTGGACACCTTGTTCCGTCCGGACGGACGTCCTATGCCACCGTTCGGACGACGTATGGACCCTCCACTGTATGCCTAACAATGTAAATTCTTCGCAGACAAACCATCACCGTGGGGACTGTCACCGATCGCAAAGACCGGTGCAATCAAGTGGGTACGAAGTCTGAAGCTCCCGACAAATATGGGACCTCTACCTAAGAAACTTTTGCAGGAGAAGTACAACAGCCCGAATAAGGTGCGGAAGATGAAGGCCGCGGAGCTGGTGGTATCCCTCACTTCTGGGATACTGGGCGTTATTGCATCCTGGCAAAATGCTGACGGGCAAGTTCTCCGTCCACAATACGCGAAGTTCGTCGGCGAATTTGCGGTGGTGGTTCGAGAATTAACCGCCCCCTCAATTGATCCAGAGGTACGTTAATTAGCCTAATCCACGTGTGCTTCGATGTGGACACCGTACGGACGCCGCACGGACGACGTATGAAGTCGTTGTCCATCCGGGTGTTCCTCCAGTATTCACACCTGTCATGTCCCGGTTCGAGATTAAGGTTGCCTCTCATTTTGCCTTTCAGGAAATGAACAAGCTGCAGAGCCGAGGCATGAAGTTGAGAGATGAGATGGAGCGGAACAACTCCCCTGAGGCGTTGGTGATTATGTCGCATCTTCTCGTGCACATTGTCGACCAGCTGAAGGACAACGGCCCTGCACGGGAAATCTGGATGTATGTCTTCGAAGACTATTTCGGGTTGTTGAAGCTGTCCATCAAGACCCGCTCACAACCAGTCGCCAGCATGATGAAAGGATTGGAGTTGCGGCGAACGGTTTCCATGGTTGCGGGCATCAAGCAGATGCATCGAATTGGTCGAGCTCCGCATTATCGACCTCCTGCAAAGCAGAACATCTTTACAACAAAATCAAGCACTGTGCGGCCATCCGCTGGTGAGCACATCCATAAGTATTATGTGTACCATGCATGTCAGTCTGTCCATGCGTGTGGATGCTTTGTAAGTACGTTTGCACGTAGTTGTTCACACGCGTGGACAACGATCCATACGCACGGACAGTACTTTACTATTGTCCGTTTGATCAATAGCACTTGTCCAAGCGCGTGGACGAAGGGCCTTCCGTGCGGACGACGCCGCCCACACGTGTGGAATACCTGTCCGTACGCACGGATAGGTTTTCACTATTGTCCGTTTTTTCTCTCTTCAGTCTTCTTGTGAGACAACTAATTCACTTGCGCGGCGTCAATCGCAACAGATGACAGGGAAAAGATTCAAGTTTATCTTCGTACCGAGTTCCCCGAGTACGACATTCTGTGCAAAAATTTCGACGACAGACTCGCCTTATTCAACAGGTACCAACTCATATGCGTGTCTGTAAATTGTGCAAATGCCATGTGGATGGCGTATGGACGGCGTACGGCCACCGTATGACAACGTACGGAACACTGAGTCCACCCGTGTGTACCTTGCGAATGCAGGAACGCTCTGCAACGGAATCGTCGCAACCGACGGGCGGGTCGTCGAAGGCCGATGACGAATGACGTGGTTCCGGTGTTTCTACAACCAGACACGTGGCGGAGGTGCCCAACAACTTTGCAGATTCAGCCTTTCACCGAGGAGGAGCAGGCCTTCGCCTTAGCCGGCATCGCCCCGTGGACGGAGTATCCTAGCATCAAGATCGGGCGTGAAGATTTCCGAGTGCACGACAGCGACATTGGTTTGAAGAGCTGTCAACGGTATTTCAAGAGCATCTTTCGAACTCCGGGAGTGCCAACTCAAGCCCAACTTCTTACAGGCGAGATACCGGACGATGACGTTGAAGATAGGTATGGGGAAATCATGAAGATTGTCAAGCTTGACCTTCCCGGTCACGAGATCTTTCTGTTGAAGGCCCGTTGGTACCCAAAGGCGGCTGCGCTTGCGGACGACATCAGCAAGAACATTTACCTGCGCAAAGACATGCCATGGGACGTGTCTCAGCCATTCGTTCGCGCAAACAGCATTGAGAATCAAGTGGTAATTCAGGATGTTCCTTTCATGCCGGCTTGGCTTGCCCGGTTCAAAGGAAATGCTGTCCCTTTGGCCATTCGACGACGAACTGATTGCTTGCAAGTTGTGTTGGATCGCAAGGCGGATTTCTTCCGTGAACTCGATGGTAACAGTAGTAGCGAGGATGACAGTAGTAGCTCATCTGATTCAGATGATTGCGGATGATACACGATGTAATATATATGTAAATAAACCGTATGTAGGCGGATACCTGTATTCACACGCATGATTCCGCTAATCCATGCGGGTAAACTCTTATCCACACGCGCGGATGTATGTGTCCACACGCGTGTTTCAACAAACTCCAATTTCGACGTCCATACGTATGGATTGGCGAATTCCGATCGTCCATACGTCTGTCCACACGGCGTCCGTACGCATGGGTTCGATCGGTGACACGCCTCCATGGTGCCCACATGGCTGATGAAGGGGCAGGAAATGCTCGGGCACACCCAGGCCCGGGTGCAATGGCTGTCCACACGTGCGGACAAGCGCAAACGAGTGGCGCAGCACGGGTCTCACACTGTCCATACGTCCGTCCACACGTCGTCCGTACGCGTCCGTACGGTCCAGGGACACGTCCCCATGGTGCCCATGTGGCTGATGAAGGGGCAGGAAATGCTCGGGTACACCCAGGCCCGGGTGCAATGGCTGTCCACACGTGCGGACAAGCACAAAAGAGTGGCACGGCACGGGCCTCACACTGTCCATACGCCCGTCCACACGTCGTCCGTACGCATGGGTTCGTCCAGGGACACGTCCACATGGTGTCCATATGGCTGAGGAAGGGGCAAGCAGTGCTCGGGTACACTCAGGCCCGGGTGCAATGGCTGTCCACACGTGCGGACAAGCGCAAAAGACTGGCACGGCACGGGCCTCACACTGTCCATACGCCCGTCCACACGTCGTCCGTACGCGTCGGTACCGTCCAGGGACACGTCCCCATGGTGTCCATATGGCTGAGGAGGGGTAGAAGCGGCATTCCTCGCTGTCCGCACGTGTGGACAGCAATTTCCAACGGTTCATGCGTATGGACGGCACCTATCCATACGGTCGGGCAGTGTACGGAGCGTCCACACGCGTAATAAAATCAGGTAAACTAGCATACGTCGTCCACACGGGAGCACACGTATGGACGACGTGTGGATTTATCGTATGGACACCGTATGAACATCACTTTTGCAAATTAGACATTTTCACACGTGTGGATTTTGCAAAAAAAGCGTCCATACGGCGTCCATCTGCAATCCACGCGTCGTTCATCTGGATTTCCACGCGTGTGGACAGGCCAATAATTTGTAGGGTACCGTCGGTTGTCCGGAGGGTTTCCGGTTGGGTCAACATTTCGAGGAGCACACGAAGAAGTTTCGAGTTAGCCAATGGGCGGAAACCACTGTGGCGTGCGTGAATGATGCAAGGTGAGCGATTTCGTTTTTTCAAGGACCCTTTGAAAGTGCCCTAACTTTCATTTGGACTCTTGAATCACAATCGTCCATTTGGACCTTCGCATGACTGTCGCACACATATGATGCCGTTAGCATGGTAAAGACTATGTATCGACGTACTAGCGACATCTTAACTGCACTCTAACGTGGCAGGTGCCAAACGGAAGACATGATGCGTGCTCTTTGTCACGTAACCGCTTGTAGATTGGAAGCGCGTAAGTCGAGAAACGTCGGCATGGTTCAGATTTACACTTGTGGCCATCGCAAGGACGAACCAACTTGCATGACTCCCCGCGACTTTCATCGTTGCGCCCAAGACATGCTAACGACCCTACGGTACCCGTCATGGTTGCCGATCCCGTCCATTTTGGAAGAAGAACCGGGCAAGGTAATGTACGCCGACCGCGTATTTCCCATAAAATTACGGACACGTGGCGTGCGACATTGTCTCATGTCCATTGCCACTGCAATCATGCTCATTGTCGCAGCCTCCATCGATAACACCACCCCTCTCTCGATATTGATACGAGATGTCGACGACTCCCCGCCGCCCGCCTCGCCTTCACCGCGCCCCGAGCCGATGGCCGACCCCACCGATGACGACACCACCCCTCCTTCCTCCTTGATACGAGACGTCCACGACTCCCCGCCGCCCGCCTCGCCTTCACCGCGCCCCGAGCCGATGGCCGACCCCACCGATGACGACGCCCGTCCCTCGTCATTGATAGAGAACCGCGTTGACGTGGTAAGCATCGTGGAATCCATTGAGGACGACGGCGACTCTTCTGCCGCCAAGCACATTCGGGCTCACGACGGCTTGAAGCTCGTGCAAAACAGTATCGTGTCGACAGTCTGCGCTTGGCCACGAGATGAAGGGCAGCCCGCCAATCGATTGGCCAAGCTAGTGGGTAAAATGACCACGATCGTGCGGGAGATCACGACGACACAAGTGCGTCCTAAGGTAAACGGTCAGGATATAGTTAGTATGGTGTTATGATGCCGTTAACATGCTTCGCACATCATACGGGCCCTAACGAATTGCTGCGTACGTGCAGGATATGGAGCCACTCGCACAAGAAATCAAGTCATTTTTCGAGGAGTTGGAGGCGACCGGGCCAGCGTATGCTTGGTGTGTGATTAACACTCACATGTTTTCTCACTTCGTCCAACAACTTGAGAAGTATGGTCCCATGCGGGAGGTATGGATGTACGCCTTCGAGTCCTTGAACGGTCACATCAAAAGCCTAGCGAGGAGCAACTCCCTACCCGTTCCAGCCATAATGAACTGCATCAAGCGGGTGAAGGTGTTGCATTTGGTGCGTGGGTTAATCACTTTCATTTCGGAAGACCACTCCACCCGGATGCCGGCGGCCGTGACCATGGGGAGCCGCGGGGCAATTGCGGTTGAGGTATCGGCTAGGGGGAAACGTGTGGTCTTGCGAGATGATGACATTAAGGCCTTGAAGGTTTGGATGCGGACTGAATTGCCGGCTTATCGAGAGCTGGTGGAGAAGTGGGAGAAGTATGTGGAAGACGCGCGCAGGTGATTTGTGGCCCCATTCCCCGAGCGGTTGTTTATGCCCTTATGACGCCGTTGTCACAAACCACGGCTTATCGTGTACCTCAGCCGGGTTGTGACACTTGCTGTAGCAGTCTCTGTGACGAACGTATGACACGCGCAGTACGATACGCGCGAGGAGTTATGACAGTGACGAGATACGGAAATACGGATGGGTGTTACACTTGTTTGGAGATAGCGAGAATAAGAGGGGCGGCGAAGCAGGGTGAGCCAGACGCTCATTTTTGTTTTGCCTTCGTAACAGTGATTCCGAAAATAGCCAGGACTCGCTTAAGACCGCGAAAACAGCAGTGTTATGAAATAATTAGTGAGATACAGTATTCTTCTACTTGTAAAGATATACATTTGTGGACTTGTCCTTGTGCGACTGCGTCAGAACTGTAATTAACAGTCTTTTTCAAAACAAAAATGTGCCTTATTACAGACATGTCGTCTGTAATGCTGAGAGTTCAACAGCAGTCCTGAAGAACGAGACCTCTGAATGGTGATGCCAGGGACGGATTATCCGTACTGGTAAGCCTTGGAAGAGGTTGAGTGAAGCAGGCTGTTGCGACACTCGAAGTTCACCAGTCTTGCGAAGTACAGCGACAGCGGTCACAGCAGAACCAGTTGCTAATTTTGCGAACATGATTGCAGCGTTGAGAATTATGTACTGGGCTATTTCGGGAAGTGACATCCTGCTGGAGCAAAGCACCAGACGGTAAAGCCAGGGACGGATTCATCCGTACTGGTACGCCTGAAGGCGTGGAGCGAAACAGGACTGTCAGTGGGCACCATCACGACAGCTTTCTTTGTGGTCACTTGACACATGCTGGCGTTCTGCTGACTGACTGCGTGGACCAGAGACACTAAGGGCAGAGGCAACCTTGCTGGACATCTGGGAGAGCCAATATAAGACCGGGTCACAGATGGAACCTTGCTCACCAGTCGTGGACGAGATTATCCTGGCAGTGATTGCTACTTAGAGCAAAGCACTGAAAGGTGAGGCCAGGGACGGATTCATCCGTACTGGTAAGCTGGGAAGTGTGGAGTGAAAAGAGCCTTCACACCAGTATCTCTTCTTCACCAGAAAGGTAGCAACGGAATCCAAGGCTGACCGCGAGGATCAGCAAAGGGCAGAGAGGCGTGCCCAGAGAGCGATACGAGTGAGCCAGCACTTCACAGAGCTGGAAGGAGAGGAAGGGGCTGCCGGTGGCCAGCCTGAGGCAAGCACTAGTACAGCCTGAGGCACAAGCACCAGCACAACTGCAAGCCCAGGCCCAGGAGCCGTTAATAATCTTTGAAGAAGACATGGAGTACACTGACTACGCTCGTGTCAACCTTGGTACGCTGCCCAACTACACGGGCACCAAGGAAGAAGATCGGCCCAAGTTCCTGAGGGAGTTCGCCGACATGTGCGAGAATTTCGTACGGCAGCACAACGCCAACGTCAGGAAGAGGCTCAGGTCCGGGGCTGGCACTCTCACCGAAGCTCAGATGAAGACCCTGAGAGAGACTCCCCCTGACTTTGAATATCTGTGGGACATCGTCCCTGCGTGTCTGGCTGGAGAGAACTCACAAGCTCTCAGCTGGTGGCGCGAGAACTATGAAAGAGGGGGGGTAGTGACCTCCAACATGGACCGAGTCCTGAAGGACACTAGCGAGCATGGCCCACTCGAGGGTACCATCCCATGCGCTAGGCCCCCTTTCAATGAGATGAACGCTGGCACCACGTGGGTGATAGCGAGGCCGGTGACGAACCAAGACACCCAAGGGGAGGTTTCCGACGAATATCTGACTGATGGAACCTCCCTGAAGGGCTTGACGGGACGTGATGGCACCCGTGATACCCAGTACTTCTATGCGCTCAGGGGCTTCATCGCTGCCCTTGACAAGAAGTTCATGATGAAAGGGACTCAAGAGAAAGTGGATCTGTTGACACAGAAGCCACAGGAGGTGGGGCAGGATGGGCTGACCTACATGAAGATGTGCCAACGCAGGGAAATGCAGCTCAACACTGGGAAGGTGTTGAGCGATGAAGAGCTGCGTACCTTCATCGAGGACTGCGTGGACAACCTGCGCATCAAGGTCTTCCAGACGCGGGTGAAGGAGCAACTGAGGGCACAGTTCCCGCCACCCAATCGGGTGACCTGGAAGGACCTGGAGGCCATCGTCGAGGTTCAAGACAAGCTCAAGGGCGATGCAGAGTCTTGGATCCTCACCTTCCTCCAGGAGATCACCAGACGATGTGGCTGCCAGTACTCCACCTGGGAGGCGCGACAGCATGGCCTTGACCTCAAGGCCATAAAGAACTCGATCAAGAAGATTGAGTCCTCTGAGGTGGCGCAGTCAGGCGAACCGGAGAACAGCAAGAAGGTAGATACATCACCTTCTAAGAAGATGAAGAAGGAGGTGAATGTGGCCGAAAGAGCTAAGAAGGCCTCCTACAACAAGACGCCACCGCCAGCAGAGGGCGTGCGTACGAACGACAAGCCCAAGTGCTTGCGCTGCTTTGGAGGGGGCTGGCATGAGTCCGATCCCGAGCAGTGCAGGAGTGGTTATAAACACGTCAAGATGCCTGCTGGATTCCACGAAAGCAGGCTTGGTTCCAGCAAGTGGTGGGACGCGGAGAACGCCGCTCTGCGCATGTATAATCTGAAGAACCGCTTCAAGAACTCTGACTGGGGCATCCTGGTGACGGACTGGCAGCAGCTGTCCAACGACGAGAAGGACAAGTACAGAGCCAAACAGTCACCGGAGGACAAGCAGAAGAGCACCACTGGCAATCCCGAGGCGTTGAAAGCAGAGTACCAGGGCATGGTGGCTGCTAGGAAGACTGCCAGTCGTGCGGGCAGCGTGAAGTCGCAGGTGCTGTCCGAGGATGAGGGCTCCGACGAGGAACCAGTCGCAGCGCACGTCGCGGAGAGGGAGACTCACACCGTCGATGCACGCGCGCACCACCATGGCAGCGCAGGGGTAGGAGTGTCGTCTGGCCCTCCAACCGAGTTACTCACAGCCATGGCCGAGGAGATGGGCGAAGAGGAGCTCTCGAGCGCCCTCAACACCTTGGGTCTGGGGGCACTCCCCGAGACGCTGTGCAAGAGTGCGGAGTCTGAACTCACGGCGGCTCCAGCAGTAGCCCTGGGAAGTACCCAGCGCATGAGGGGCTTCCCAGTGA
The DNA here is from genome assembly GCA_001247695.2 of Cymbomonas tetramitiformis. Classification (NCBI taxonomy): domain Eukaryota; kingdom Viridiplantae; phylum Chlorophyta; class Pyramimonadophyceae; order Pyramimonadales; family Pyramimonadaceae; genus Cymbomonas; species Cymbomonas tetramitiformis. Next base: position 65,884 of record LGRX02003775.1, read on the forward strand.
AGACACCCGAGGAGTACGAGGCAGACGCACAGGTGCCCATGGCGCCTGCGGCGGACGAGATGCAGAGGAAGGTGCAGCTCATGGCCTCCGTGATCAAGAGCCTGGGAGCAGCTTTCCGCAAGCTAGCTGCTGGACTCGTAGCAGAAGGTCGCATAACAGCTCCAAGGGGTGTGGAGACCTTGGTGGAACTGGCTGAGAACAACCAGCTCCCCGTGCCGACAGCCTCAGCAGCAGACTGCCAGGACATCAGCGATGAGGATGACGACTGCCCGGGCATGGAGTCGGGCGACGACAGTGACGAAGAAGAGATTCCTCTGGATGAGATGCCGGAGGACATGGTGGAGCAGCCCAGGAAGGGGAGGACGACGGTGCATGTGACAGCTGCAGCGGCCACCGTCCAGGAGAGCTACGGGGTGAGAGACTTCAGCGAGAGGGGCGAGCTGCACGCAGGGACCATGGAGGCCAAGGCGTACGAGCTATTGAAGAAGAAGATGCTCAGTGGTCTTACAGAGGAACAGCTCACTGCCATGGCGCAGGTCCAGCCTGTATGCAAGCTCCTGAACGAGTCTCTGGCACAAGGGATGGCGCTGATGGCCTCTGGAGGCTTGCTTATGTTGTACAAAGCGCTTCTCCTGGACACGGGGGCCAACTGCAACATTATCCCAATCAGGACAGCCAACAGGTTGGGCTTGACCATCTTTGATGCAGAGACAGGGGCCAGGGTGGCGAGATGTGATGGCAGCCCTGCGGAATTCACGAAGTACTGCTACGTGGATGTGGTTCTCGCCGCGGGCACGCCGTACATGACTCTGCATCGGCTCCACGCCTTCGTCACCTACACCAATGACACGACGTGGGACTTCTTGGTGGGCACTGGACCCCTGAAGAACGCCCTCAAGTTGACCATCGACCTCTACAGAGGCATTGCTACTTCTGAGGCCGCGGTGTCACTGGGTATGAAGGAGAAGGTCACGTTGCCATTGATCGAGTTGACGCCGCCCGTCGATGCAAGGAGCAAGCGGAATGAAGACCCGAGAGTGTGCCTGGCGACCGAGATCTTCGACGTTGATGCCACGACAGCGCGCACTCTTGCCCCCGCTTTTGATGATTGCGAGCTACCACCACGTGAAGCAGTGTCCCTGGGCGCAAGGGGAGAAGACCGTCTGGCCCTCGCAGGGGAGAGGTGTGCGCCTGCACCTTGTGCATTCTCGCGAAACCACCCCGAGCTGATGGACAGCCTGGCGTCATGGCTGGAGGAGATGAGGCTGAGAAGGTTCAACTCGGAGGAGAAGGAGAGACTCGAGGCGCGCTGCCAGTCCATGGTGGAGGCGGGCTTCCTGAGACCCAGCTCGATGATGCAAGTCGAGCTCACTGGGCGAGTCAGCTTACACACCGAGGGCTCGACGTACGAACCTCCGCCGCCTGGTACGTCCTTGACAGACCAGATGCTGGGCATGCTACAAGCATCATCACGCAGCCAGCGGGAAGCCAATGTGGCGACCAGAGGCGAGTGGTCCAGTGCTGAAGAGCCAGATGCGAGGGGGTCCCGCACGCCAGCCAGCCTGACCACATCTCAGTCAGACCCTCGCTATCCAGACCTCACGCTGGCGCAGGAGGCCGAGAGCGAAGCTGCCTTCAAGCTGGCCAGAGTACAGCCATGGGGGGGCATGGCAGTGAACCCGTGGGACTACCAAGATAAGGAGAGCAGCTGGTCTCAGCAGCGCCTGTACATCGACCGCACGGGCTATGCTCGTCTGTGCGCGCTCTGCGAAGAGGGCGATGGAAGTGGTGTGGACGCAGGATTTGTGCGGGTCAAGTTCTCGCGTTGTGGAGAATACAAGACCGTCCTGGAGACGGAGCTACTGTGGCCCGACTTTACGTTGGTGGACCAGAAGGTTGACAAGGAGACGAAGATACCCTCAGAGACCTGGACCACGAGGGCGAGCGGCAGGAAGGACAACGACCAGGTCCCACTCCCTGACTGTGGTGCCCATCGGGAGGCTGGAAGGTACACGATGGCGAGTGTTCAGGAGGTCCTCAACACCCATCAGACGTACCCAGGAGTCGTGACGGGCAAGCTCATGTGGGACAAGGTGGCGCGCCAGTTCTGCGTACTCAGCGAGCACACTCGCGCCCAATGGGATCTCATGGAGCGCATGGTACGTCACACCATGGAAGGCGTCACCATCATGAACCCCATGGGCAAGATGACTGGCGAGTTCCAGCTGCCTTTTTACTATGAGAAGGACCAGCGCTGGCAGTACCAGCATCTAAAGTATGTACAGCGAGTGGACATCGCTGACCTTCGAGCTCGTCTGAAGGTGAGGTACGACATGGAGGTGACTGGTGTGGAGGGCGTGAATGTGAATGGGATCCCGCAGCTCACGCTGTCAGACGCAGCGGACAAGGTGGGGAAGTTCTACCCGGTGACAGATGGGGAAGGAGGCAGTGGCGAGGTGTTTAGCACGAACGCTGCCGCCGTGGAGTACCTGCATCTGGGGGACAACACGAGAATGATGCTCGGAGCATGCAAGACAGAGGAGCAAGCACAGGACGCGCTGGACACTTATGGGGCCAGAAGGAACCCTCCAGTGCGCACATCCAAGACTCTCAGGACGTCGAAGACGGTCAGGGGGGATGAGGCAGGGCCATCTGGCTCCGCACCGCCACCATCTTCAGCACCGCTTCGTTTACGGCATCAAACCTGGCCCAACGGCGTCTTCGACCCTGCCATGTTGGAGTACCACGCTGCAGTGTTCCAGGGCACCTACGAGCCGGAGTCGCCCACTCGCAGCGAGAACACAGCTGGGGAAGCCAACTGGCTGGATCTGGGAGGGATCTCGGAGTTCATGGCGCTGCATGGACAGACGGTCTTCCTCATCCAGTACCGTTGCTTCATGGGCAAGATCGAGTTCCAGCTCGGGAAGCCCTTCGCGCAGCGAGGAAAGGGGGTGCACACGCAGCGACTCAGCAGCCAGACCCTGCACCGGTACGCTTCCTCCGCAGGAGTGGGACGAAGGGAAGAGTTTCTGCCTCTGGGTGGGCAGTCGAAAGGCTGCACGGGAGGACTCCTCGGCACCTTGCAGAAACATATGGAGCATCTGGTTGATCGCACTCAGCTCTTGGAGATCGCCAGAGACCATTTGAGCGATGGCCCACGGCAGGGCACCCTACGGGTTTTCAAGACCCGTGCCAACGCCCGGTCCAAGGCCGTGTATTACCTCTTTGAGGACAATCGCTACTACAGTGAGCGGGGACCCAGCAGCATGGCGTTCACCTTGGAGTACCTCTCCTCAGGTACGCGCAAGTTCGACTGTTGCAGCTGGGAGACCTGGAACAGGGTGGCGGTGATGCACCGAGAACCATTGTCTGCGTTCACATCCTCGGTGGGCCCGGCGTTGCTAGCTGAGGCACGTCGGGCAGAGGTGCAGGCGCGTCTTCGAAACGACTTCATGAGGTGCCTGGACCCAATCGAGGGAGGGGATGCAGGAAGTGAGGAGGGAGACGGCAGCATCTCAGGATACTCTTCCGACCTCGCGGCTGTTGAGGGTGTGAGCACTCACACGGGTCGCACCAGAACACCGTCGCCGCTGACAGAGGATGAAGACAGCGTGGAGGTCATCAGTGAAAGACTGGTTGGGCTGTCTGCCAGGATTGGCGCAGGGGCAGGCCGAGGTCGCAGCAAACCGCCTCACCATGGCGGCTCTCTCGGAATCGATACAGGCACGTCAGGCGATCATCAGAGAATATGAAGAACGACCTCGTACTGCCCACGCAACTGCGAGGATAAGCACGCGCGGGCCAGACTGCCCGGGGCTTGATGATCGTGGTGGCGCGCGAGCCACGCCCACGCCGGCACCCTACTCTGGCCGAGTGCTCGGCGGGATATCGACCATGGGCCTGGAGTGCAACATGGCACAGAGACCTGAGCACCAGTCAATCAACGACATTCTGAGATCCCCGGCACATTCCGTCTGCACGCAGCAGACTGAAGCCGTACCTCCAGCTGCGCAAGAGCAGGACTCCGTTTCGTACGTGCCATCAACCCCGAGCTCTACAGCACCCAGCAGCCCGGAGCGTTCCTATGGCTTCGTTGCGCATGTCGACACTCGACCTTCAGGCCATCCTGCAGCGCGCCCGCAGAGTCCAACTGAGAGTGCCGCACAGCAGCGTTCACCACGGGCTGGACAGCGCAGGAGGAGATCTCCGAGCCCCAGGGAAGGCGCTCATCGTCAGGACGCGGCTCGCGGTCGGCATGCCGGCATGGGCGCGTCGCGTGCTCCCCAAAGACGCCAAAGTTATGATGAGATCTGGGAGGAGAGGAGAAGGGAGAGCGCACTGGGGCCTTTTCAAGGGGGCACCGGGCCGGCTGCAGCCCGGCGCGCCCGTCACTGAGAAGCAGCCCCGGCGAAAAGCCGGGCACGCAGCCCGCCAATGATAGGCGGGCGAAGCGCACTCAGGTGTGCTTCCTGCTCATGGGGGTGTTCGTGCGCTTGCATTGGCCGCAGCTGCCTCATTTTGCAGTGATGGCAGTATGGATGGCTATGGAGGTATTCAGATTTCTTAGTGAGGTCGTCGCCTGCTGGGCATTCCACGCTGACGCGCCCCGCAGAGCCATAGCACGCGCGTTGTGGGCCATGCGCGCAACGCCACTCGAGCCATGGGCGCATCAACAGGCGCCTCTGCGCGTGCTGTTGGAGCTGGCCAGGCACTTACTGCTGTTGACCAAGGGTGCTCTTGAGGTAGCTGGGCTCCACCACGCTCGACGTGGGCTGTGGTACGTGCCATTGATACGGTTCTGCCTCGCCATGCTCGCCATGCACTTCACGCACATGGTCGTCACTCTGGGGTGCGTCTTGACAGTTGGCGCCCACATTGTCCGCCATGGGTTGCCATGCTCCGGCTTGATTCAAGATGGTGGCACATTCGCCGCGCTGGAGACTCAGGTGGGTCGCGCGCTGGCGGTCGCCCAGCGGATCTTGGCCGCAGGGCCGGCTACGCTGGCCGCTGTTCCACGGCGCATGCAGAAGCCGCGCTTTGCCGCTCGACTGCAGCGCCTGCAGTTCACGGCCGCTTGCTACCAGGTGGCGCGCTGTGTCTATGTGATATCAGTCTTGGCGCTGGTGGCCTACGTGGCTGCGGGAGGAGGACTGGGCCGTATGCAAGGGGGGTGGAAGATGTTGACTTGCATACTGACCCTTCACCCTCCAGTTACACCAGTGGGTACCAGCAGAATTTTGAAACTTTTGCTGCTGCTAGCGGTGGCTGCTTGGGTGGCTGCCGTGGCCCCTGGGGAGTCTCAGGGCGTGCTGACGATGGGATCGTGCTCGAGCTCGCCGACCAGATCTGCCAGGACCGCCTGGGAGGACCAGAGGTCTTCGCGCCAATGGGACACCGGATGGGAGGCTATGGTGGCAGAGCAGGACGAGGTGCTTCCGCACACGGTGCTGGACACGTTACAGCCAGGGGGCACGACCAGGGTCACCAAGGACGAGGCCGCGTGGCTGGACACCGAGCTCAATGCCACCTTTGGAGGACATCCCGAGTTCACCGAGGAGAATTGGGAGGAGATGCGCAACGTGGTAAGGAGGTGCAGCTACTGCTTCGCCAACAAGCCGCAGGACATCAAAGGCTACCATGGGGGCGCGACACATGCGACCTTCGCCATCCCTTTCAAGGACGAGACTAAGGTAGCTTACCAACGACCGAGGAAGTACAGCCCGGGAGAGCAGGAGATCATCGACCTGCACTGCAAGGAACTGCTGGAATATGGCTTCATCGAGCCGGCTTCGCAGCACTGCAGACACGCCAGCAACGTGGTGGTTGCAGGGAAGAAGGATCACGACACTGGACAGTGGACCTCGACGAGGTTCTGCGTCGACCTCCGGAACACGAACCGGTTGTCGCTGAAGGATAACACGTTACCACATCGTCCAGAAGAGCTCTACCAGCGCGTGGCCAAGGCCAAGTTCAAGACTACCCTGGACGCGACCAAGGCGTTCCACCAGATTCCCATGACCACTGAGGAGGACAGGGACAAGACAGCGTTCTGGTGGGGCAACCAGCTTTATCGCTACACATCCATGCCGTTTGGAGCAGCTGGAGCAACCGCAGCCTTCATCAGGATCATGGACTACGAGCTACGTCACCTGCAACACTGCACGGTGGCGTACGTCGATGACGTGTGCATATACTCAGACACCGCTGAGCAGCACATCAAGGATGTGGAAGCCGTGCTTCGCACTTTGGGGGATGCAGGGATACGTCTGCATTCGGGCAAGTCGACCTTCGGGTCAGCCACGGTGGACTTCTTGGGCTACCGCATCGGCTATAACACCATTGGCGCGCAGGACATCAAGTGCAAGGCCATCCAAGAGCTGCCCAAGCCTGAGGATAAAACTGGAGTACGCTCCATCCTTGGACTCATGAACTATTACAAAGGTCTGGTGGGGGAACCCATGGGACCCAACTACTCAGAGATGGCACGACCATTGAACGACCTGCTCAGAAAGGAAGTGTTGGATGTCAAGGAAGCTTGGGGGAAGGATCAGGACCAGGCATTGCAAGCATTGAAGGATGCCCTGTGTTCGGGGAGATGTTTGAAGCCCATTGATTACAGCAAGCCCATCTTCCTCTACACAGACTGGAGCAACCATGGCATTGGCGCAGTGCTGGGACAGAAGGACGAGAATGGCGTAGAGCACATCTGTGTGGTCATCAGCCGCTCGCTGTCGAAAACCGAGAGACAGTACGCGAGCTTCCAGGGTGAGATGCTGGCGGTGGTGTGGGCCGTCCGCACATTACGACAGTACCTGCACGGGATCCACTTCACGCTGATCACCGACCATTCGCCGCTCACAACACTCATGGAGAAGGGGGACCTACAAGGTCAACACCTACGCTGGGCCATCAGCCTCCAGGAGTTTGAGTTCACGGTCCAGTACCGACCAGGTCCGAAGAATGAGAACGCGGATGTGCCATCCAGGTACCCACTGCCCAGCACCGCAGACGAGACTGGTGCCCGTTTGGATCGTGAAGGGGACCGAGCCAGGGAAGCGGGGCGTGCCGAGAGGCCAACGTGCTGCTTCACAGACGCCATTTGCTTGGAAGTGACCAGGGAGCCACCACTTGGCCCCGAAGTAAGCCCAGAAGCTCAGGTGGCCAACTACTGCGAGAACATGGTCAGGGAGCAGCTGGGGACCAGTGCAGTCCATCGACTGTTTGATGTGCACTACCAAGAAGAGCTGGAGTGTAACAAGGGGGTCATGTTTGACACTGACCACCCGGAAGTGGCCAGGTGCTCGGGCAGGTTGACTCGAGTCGCCTGGGATGCCCTCAGCCAGGTACGGCCGATCAGGGGTATGCATTCCGGAGGCTCACCAGCGATATACGGCGACGAGACCATGGAGGGTGGTAAGCTCAAAGTGCCGAAGAAGATCGACACGAGAGTGATTGACAAGAGCTTCTTCCGGGAAGCCAGAGAAGAGGGCGTGGTCTGCTATGAGCCGTGTGGGGGCCTGTGTGCTGGACTAGAGATGCTCTTGCGCTGCGGAGTTAAGGTTAACAAGTACCTCTCCCAGGACATCTCGAAGTCCAGCCAGACGGTAGCCAGGGCCAGGTGCATGGCGCTCAGTCGCCGTCATCCTGACTTGTTCCGTGCCGAGGCAGCCCACTTGGAGCAACTGCCCAGCAACATCGAAGACACCAGCCTCATTGACCTTGTACATGCAGGGGCATTGAGTGGAGAGCAGTGGGTCATGGTGTGTGGATATCCATGCCAGGACCTGTCACCAGCTGGCAAGCTGGCTGGTTTGGAGGGCAGGCACAGCAGACTGTTCTACCAGGCAGTGCGAGTCCTCTCCACGCTGCAACAGCTGCAGCCTCAGAGACCGCCAGCATATGTGCTGGAAAACGTTTCTCCGCTGTCACACAAGGAGAACTCAAAGATCAGGAAGGAGGTGTTCCCCATCATCAACAGCGTGGTGGGCCAGCCGGTGTCCTTTGACGCGGCGCGCGCGGGATCATACGCGCATCGTCTACGAGCATATTGGAGCAATCTGTTCCAGAATCAGCAGTTCAATCTGGTGATGGAGCGGGTGGACCGACCACCAGACAGATACGTGCGCGATATTCTGCAGCGAGGCTGGAAGCCGCGCAGGGTCGTCACAGGAGACAGGAAGCCCCACTACACCGCCAACGTTGTAGGGGAGCCTATGAGAGTATTGCCAACCATCTTGGCGACACAAAACTCTCGTGCTTTTCGCGCGCCTCGCGCAGGCACAGTGGTGAGGAAGGGAGATGATGATGAAGTGGGGGAGACCAGAGAGGTCAACCTGGACGAGAAGGCAGTGGCCATGGGGTACAGCGCAGGTGAGCTGCGCGCGGCACATGGCATGAAAGACGAAGAATTGGCAGGAGTGCTTGGCCTTGCTATGGACCGAAGAGCAATGGAGCTATTGTATGCGATTGCCGAGGTCAGCACGACCAAACTGCCGAAGAGTGAGGAGAGTGAGGAGGAGGAACATGGCACGCTAGTTGCCATCCCCATCGCGAAAGCCACCAAGGTGGCTGCCACCTCCGAGGGCACGGCTGAGCCGGTGCGAGCCCAACTAGCAGAGTGGATCACCAGTTCCAGCGGCTACACCCAGCAAGTCGCGCGACGCCTCAGCCATCAGGACTGGGAAGAACGACTGCAACGCATGTGCAGCCAAGGACAGAAAGGTACACAGGGGCTAGGCACCGCCGACGCTGTTCCACGCCGCAGGCAGTGGAAGATGGCCTCCATGAAGCTCGCGGGCTACGAGGCACGTCACCGGCAGGCCTTTTCAAGACCTGGAGACAAGCCAGCAGAGACAAGCTCAGCCCCAGAATGGGCACCAGTGACAAAGGAGAAAGAGATGAGGCTGCCTGAGCTGCCCGACACTACGAGAATGGTTGCCATGCTAGCCAGCGTAACCAACCAGGAGTCATTCCGAGAAAGATACCCCGATATACACGAGGACGAGCTATGCCTCGCGTGGATCAAGACAGGAGGAAGAGTGGAGGTGCCCAAGGAGGAATATCACAGGGTAAGGAAGAGGGCAGCGCGTCACCGCTGGGACGAGCTCATGGGCGAGTTATACATGGTCACCGTCAGTGGTAAGGAGCTGCTGGTGCCCAAGCCCTGTGACAGGATTCAGTTGGTGCGTGAGTACCACGAGAGGACTGGCCATTGGGGCATCAGGCGGACATTGAACCTGTTGTGGCAACGCCATTACTGGGCAGGCATGAAACAGGATGTGCAAGCAGTGGTCACTCAGTGCCAGACTTGCCAGAGGGTGAAGACGCACTATGCACGGGAGGAGGCGAATCTCACGCCGCTGGAGATCAAGTCCTTCATGTATCGCTGGTCCCTGGATTTAGCGTGGCCCACGAAACGCATCACGAAGGCTGGTAACCAACGCGTCTTGGTCATGATTGAGCACTACACGCGATTCGTCGTGTGCGTTCCAATCCCCGACAAGGAGGCCGCCACCATCGCCAACGCATTTCGCTGTCATGTCCTATCCGTGTTTGGGGCGCCTGCAGAATGTTTGGTGGATGGGGGCACAGAGTTTGAAGGTGAGTTCTCTGCTCTATGCGAGCAGTGTCTCATTGACCGGAGAGTGACTTCACCGAGTTCCCCAGAGAGCAATGGCTTAACCGAACGGGTGGTACGCACCCTCAAGTTTTGCTTCAAGAAGATGGCCCTCGACAAGGGCCTGGACTTCGAGTGGGATGAGATGCTCTGGTCACTCGTACTCAGCTACAACGCAGCTAGGCAGCAGTCCACTGGAGTGGCGCCATTCACCTTGCTGTTCGCTCAGGAAGCCACGGTGCCACCGGATCTTCGTGCCCGGCCCGAATTGGACTTTGGGAAGCAGGAGGAGAAGACACTGGCTGATGATCTGTTACAGCGAGCCGCCATCGTGAAGAGGCTCATGGTACATGCAGGGTGCAACCTGGAGATCGCTCAGCACCGCGACACTTTACGGTACGAGCACAGGAGGAGTGGCAGTTATGAGCCGAAGCCGCACCAGTTCAAGGCAGGCGATTTCGTATATATACGACAACAACCGCGCTCTGGCATGGAGGTGGCCACCAAGTCAGCCATCCTGAAGATAGTCAAGGTGCAAAGAGATGGAGTGGTAGTGTTGGAGGACAGCACGAAGCTGCGGGAGAAGAGCACAGTGCAAAGTATTGCGCCATGTCACTTACAAGTGAAAGACCAGTACGACTGCAGTGCAGCCATTCCCAGCAAGCATCTCGCGTGTGAGGTGTGTATGCGAACAGATGGGGAGGCAGCCATGTTGCTGTGTGACACCTGTAACCGTGGTTATCACACGTGGTGTCTGAATCCAGCGCTGGATGGAGTACCTGAAGGGGATTGGCAATGTCCCAAGTGCTTAGGTGGGACTGTAGTGGCAGCTGCCGCCGAGGTGAGCGCGTCAATCGTTGACAAGATGGCGGCCATGGAGCTGCAGTTGAGAGAGAAGCTGGGATCAGATGTGGTATTGTTGCCTGCAGACGTGGGTCCGCATCGTGCAGTGAGGCCGGGACGTGAAGACCCATGGCAGGCGCTGAGCTCGCGGCAGATGCTCAGCAGAGAAGGGAGCATGGGGGATCTTCCTGACAGAGTGGCCTGGGGAAGCCAGGAGGAGCTCAGCAGGGTGATCACAGAAGTGATGCCAGGATTCTGGCATGAGGGCCATCGTACCATCTTGAGCAGGAAGTGTGCAGAACAGCACGCTCGCGCGAGAAGTCTCCGCAAGACGTCCACGGTGCAGGCCATGAGCCCCGAGGAAGTGCAGAAGAGAGGAGATGTCACACAACTGAGCAGAGCTCAGGTGAAGATTGCCAGCCAACTGGATTGGGGCTTAGAGTTGGTGATGACAGTTCCTCAGGAGGTCAGACGTTTGGCGCACGAGGTGACTTGGGAGAAGATCACACAGGTATGGGATCCTTGGGCTGGCACAGGTGTCATTGGCAAGATTATGTCACTGGAGTGGCCTCATCTGAAGGTTATGAATAATGATTGGAATCCGCAGTTGAAGTGGCACGAAGCCCTTAATGCTTTACAACCGGGCAATTATCGGGCCTGGAAGGAGAAGTATGGGGTGTGTGACGCAGTGGTAACTTCACCCTGGTTCGCAGTGCTGGATATTGCGTTGCCGTTGGCAGTACTGGCCAGCCGAGTGGTGGCTTGTATTCATGTGCCATCGCACTACATGACAGATATGACAGAAAGCAGGGCACAATACTTTCGTAAGCTGTGCCACGCTGGACGTTTACATGTGATTGGACATTTAGAGCATGGACCTATTGGCAGAAGATGCATGTGGGTCATGGTGTTTCGCAACCCTTTGACAAGAGCCAGGATGTTGAGAGGAGGAGAGGCTTGTGGAGTGGGTATGTTTACCTTCAGCATGGGCAAGTTCGCAATGGATGGCGTTACAACAGAAGATGCTGAGCAAGCTCTTGTCTAATGTCTGTGCTACCAGTGGCAGCTACAGATGGGGGATGTTGAGAAAAGGAGCTTGCACAAGTGGTGAGAAGAGATAAAGAGATATCAAAAATTTTGAGATTTTGTATAGCTACAGTAGCAAGATAACTGTGCAGTCATATAAGGAAACATATGTCGAGCTAGTGTTGTATAGGCACTGACAATAAGTAAGACTGTCTAGTAGTAGGGCTAGAGGGTTGTGCTTTGTGTGGACGCTTCGTGCATAAGTTCGCGACAGCTGTCACAAACCACGCCTTATCGTGTACCTCAGCCGGGTTGTGACACTTGCTGTAGCAGTCTCTGTGACGAACGTATGACACGCGCAGTACGATACGCGCGAGGAGTTATGACAGTGACGAGATACGGAAATACGGATGGGTGTTACACTTGTTTGGAGATAGCGAGAATAAGTAGGGCGGCGGAGCAGAGTGAGCCAGACGCTCATTTTTGTTTTGCCTTCGTAACAGTGATTCCGAGAATAGCCAGGACTCGCTTAAGACCGCGAAAACAGCAGTGTTATGAGATAATTAGTGAGATACAGTATTCTTCTGGTTGTAAAGATATACATTTGTGGACTTGTCCTTGTGCGACTGCGTCAGAACTGTAATTAACAGTCTTTTTCATGTTGAGAAAAAGAGCTTGCACAAGTGGTGAGAAGAGATAAAGAGATATCAAAAATTTTGAGATTTTGTATAGTTACAGTAGCAAGATAACTGTGCAGTCATATAAGGAAACATATGCAAAGTCGAGCTAGTGTTGTATAGGCACTGACAATAAGTAAGACTGTCTAGTAGTAGGGCTAGAGGGTTGTGCTTTGTGTGGACGCTTCGTGCATAAGTTCGCGACATGTTGCATATTTAGGACGCGCCTAAAGTACTAACGGTATCGTATCGCTGTGCATACAGTAATCACTCACCTTTAAGAAAACCGGAGATTTGGGGTCAGCCAGCTAATTCCACCAACTTGCGTACCCCCCCGCCAGCGCCAGCGTCCTATGGAATCGGTAAGAATTAGCAAGTATTTTCTTTCAATCAGCCAGCAATTCTCTTAAAAGTCCAATGATAAACACTTAAAAAGGCGAACATTTTCAAAATTTTCCGCCTGCGGCGCCAGCACCCATATTTCTTATTTTCGAGGATTCCATAGCTCAAAAAAACCAGCCAGCTTTTCTCGACAACTTCGGTACCTCCCCCCCCAAAAAAAAAGCTGGCTGGTTTCTTATCGCCGGGTTTTCTTAAAGGTGAGTGATTACTGTAGTTGGAATGCACAGATGCGACTGCGAAACAAGAAGTACCGGAACGCGGTGTGTGCAAGGGAGGGCAAACCTGAGCACATACGCGAGCCCCCATTTGGAGCGTACGCGGATCCTACGGAATGGTTGGGCCGACAGTTCACCAGGTACGAGATGCTGCTCATGGCGGGGCCGACACCGGTTTGCTATAACTTCACGCACGTCAAGATCGGCGACGCTGATTACCGCACGGCTACGACCGATCGGAACAAGCGCACCGTACACAGCTACTTTCGCACTTTCTTCGCGAGTGAGGAAGTGGACGAGCACGGTGAGCCAAAATCCGTGGCAAGGGGAGAAAGGAGCACGCACTATTCTACCTTTAACATGTCTTTAGGATGTCGTTATGACTCGATTAGGATGCGCATAATGTCCTAACGACATACTAACTTAGCTGTTTACACAATCGTGGGCTTGGTGATATGCAGGCACGGCCGTATTACGAGAATATTGCGGGTGGAGATTGCAGGAAAGGTCTACATCTTACTGAAATGCGATTGGTTCGCTAAGCCGACCGACGAACAGATCAAGGAATACCGTCGACGTCACTCCATTCTCGGCCCGGATAACTTGACCAAGACGGTCTATACCTTCAACCCGCACGTAGACCGCGCGGCCTTTGACAACATGGAGCCATTCATATTAGCCAATAGAGTAGAACAGCAGGTTGTTATTGTACCACACCCGTGCATGGAGACCGCGGTCATTCTCGACCCAACGGCCGACTTCTTCGAGGGATCAAGGACATAGGACGACGACGAGGTCGATGTATGAGACATGAATCGCTGCTAGTTTATTTTTTGCTTGCCACATGCCATGCAGGCAGTTGCAAATTGTGACCTTGGTAACGACCCCTGCAGTAGTACAACTAACGCATACTTTATAAGGCGCAGTGCCGCTAGAGTGCCATTAGCGTATTAACTTTGCCTACGAGCATCCTAACTACGTCCTAACGCCAACCTCCTAATGCCATCCTAGAGGCATGCTAACGCCATCCTAACGTCCCTACATTTCCGAGAAACTCAGCCCGCGTACTACTTTCCCCGAATCCCACCATACTCCGCGGAATAAACTTCCCCTGGCCTTCTAGTCACCATAAAACGCCATCTCAGTGATCTGCACACCCACACGTGCCCCACCACTCACCCCTGCTCCAGTTGGGGCCAACGCATACTTAAGGCGCAGTGCCGTTAGGACGCCTGTAGTACGCGCATCTTAACAGGCCAATATGGCGTTAGTATGCCTGTAATATACTATGCTACCGGCATACTAACGCCCATACGTACTAACTGTCCTTTACTATGCCTTTAGGACACCTTTAGTACACATACTACAATTTGCTAGGACCGTAGGGGCGTTCGGGTAATGTCGTGGGGAAGATGCGACGCCACAGTTACGGAAGGAGCGGAAGAGCCATGCGAGCGAGGGGCACTGGAAGACGTCGTCGAGGTCGAAGGTGCTCGAGCCACCAGCCCAAAAATCGGTAGCAAGCGGGATCAGGGCAAGCGTAATGCCGTAAATGAACATTGCGTAGACTAGGCCCGGTCCAGGTCGAATCCCCATAGCTGCGGCTCAAAGACGCTCGCCGCAAACAGCTCATCTCAAAATTCCCGCGAGTCCCCAAACGCGCCGTCGCGCACCACCTCCCCAAGCGGCTGCTTTAGCCAATCATGGCCAAACTAGCTGTGGAATATAGCGTGGAATGGGTCCACGACCTACTGGAATATCCCGGTTCAAGATATCAGACCGTCAGTGAACCAATATAGATAAAATTTCATAAGAAATAAACCCTAAGCTAGATATACCCGGAACGGTCACGGAGTCGGAACGGTCTCGGTCTTAGCTACCTGTGACACCTTGATGTGTCACAGCACGGGCTTACGGATCAGTCACACGTCCAGTGTTGGCTACCTAGGAATCTGCCATAGGGGCCTGCACCGGGACTCCCGGTCAGGGCTGCCTATACAGATTTCAGCATCACGTGCTTCCGCCTTTGGGCGGTGACTGACGGGCACTTGGACACTGCGGGCGTTTGCCCTTACTCGTGCACTAAGAAGGCATTTGCCCCTGGCCGTGTCCCTCCTGACGCTCCGCCCCCTCCCTCAACTCCGCCGCCTTTGTCTGCATGGCCTCCGTCCGCCGCTCCTGCCGTAAGTGGTTCTTTCTGCTTTTAATACTTGTATCATTTTGAAGCCAGCAGCGCCATTGTGATTGCACGGTCCGAGAGTTATTATTCACTTACACGTGAACAGCCTATTACGAGTTTGAAGTCGTTTTACAGTCCACTGGGCGTATCAAAGAGGAAGCGTCCCTCGGAAAAAGCGGACAAAGAGCCTGAGCGTATGCATCCTTTTTGCGGTCCGAATATGCCAAGCGACAAAATTGAAAAGGAGGAGGGTGCGCTCACCGCTATCGTTGTGGGAATGCCGGTGACTAGCTCAACGAACATCGTGAAACAAACTCCTTACATGCGGTCCGAGAGTGAAAGGAGCAAGGCATCGTCTAATATGAGGAAGGCTGTCTTACGTTGGATGCATGACGTTGATGTCGCTCTGGGTGAAAAGGGGACGCTAGCGACTCTCAAACGAAACCAGACTGAAATTGCGACGTGGAAGAAAGCGGTATCGGCGAATGGCGTGCATGCTTGGTATAGTGGGTCTGAAGGCTCCAAGGCCTTTAAACGAATGGATAGTTTGAAGGCTCAGTTCGAGTCAACCCACGAGTGGCTCAAGCTTCAGGTCGAGCGCGGTAGAGCGGCGTTGAATGATGAGCTGGATGCGAAAGACATGATAGTGGACGTTGTTTTTTTCGTCGTTAGGAACCACGGCAAACTCACTTCTCAAACCCTAGAAGAATACGGCAGGCGCATCAACGACGAACTCGCTTGGTTCAGGAATCAGAAAACAGAATATCAGAGAGAGGTCGCATCGAAGCTGCTCGATTGATTACGTTTGCTACAAAGAAAAAACCATATGGTTCTACGAAGGGTGCTGAATCTGCCAAGTTGTATGTGGTGAAGGAGGGTGTGGCTGTAAACAAATGTGGTTGGGAGGAGGGTTATTCCCGACTCACCTTTGTGAAGGCAGGCACTGACGCCAAGGCAAAATACTGGAAATTTCGCGATGCTGGGGGGAAAGAGGGCTACTTGAAGTCCGAGCACGTTGAAGAACTCGAGGAAATCCCGGACCCCGACTTCAGACGCATACATCATCACGCCATTCAATTCCCTGGACACTGTACACGGGGGGATGCCATTGCATATGTTTCAGAGCATCAAATTGCTCGCTGCAGCTCAGTGGTATCAAAAGCGCGATCGCGCTAGCGAGCGATAGGTCACAGGTTTGAGTCTTGTTGGCATCCCCCCGGGTATTTAAAAGGATCAACCTGACTTGTACAATGGAATCGTCACCACCATTTATGAAATCTTTCGACTGCCATGAATCGACAATGCCGCCCTGTATGCACCGCCGCGCCGGGACACGCGTCGTGACTATCACGGTCCGATTTAATTATCGGATGCCTGTGTTGCTTGTTACAAATCACACAATGTATCGGGTGGTAAGCCAGAGTGAGTACTACAACATCATTAGTCTCATCACACCATTCATGTCTCATTGTATATC
>LGRX02003776.1:0-38475 GCA_001247695.2 Cymbomonas tetramitiformis
GGTCGCGGACCTCGTCCACATTCCTTGCCCAAATCGCGTCCATGTGCTCGGGCCTTTCGGCTACTCGAGCCTGAAGGGCGGGCGGCGCAGCTGCTGGGAGACGACGTGTCTCTAAGGCTTCCAGCGCTGGCAGCAACCACGGCGCGGCCACTTCCTTGGTCCCCCACTGCAAGTGCGTGAACTTCCGGTCGTCTCGCATGAGGTAATCGTTCGTGAACTCAGCGTGCCAAGACAAACACCGCTCCTGCTCCATGAAGATGTAATACACTGGCGTGGCATTCGGGTGCGCCATGCAGCGCAGCACGTGTGCTGACTCCAGCCCCACGTAGGAGCACAGTGACCCCTCGATGTTCCTTGCATGGCCTCCCTCGAGCCTGTGCCCCGAATCAAAGTTCGACAGATCGGCATAGGCCGACATGATCGCCTCCAGCAGGTTGGAGGACGTCGTCTGTCCCCCAAGAGGGAGGCGCCAGCCCTGGTGTCCGCAATGGATGGTCTTGTCGTGCTTCCTGGCGACCTTGCCGGGAATACCCGGATGCTTCCGAAGCCGGAGACCTCGTTCCTTGTTGCACACGCCAAGCTCATACACGACTCGCTGGCCTCGACAACGGTCTACGAACGTCACGCCAAACTTCACCATGAAGACGGTGAGGTTGCGGCGATCCTTTAAGGCCCTCACCTCCTCCACGGACAGAAATCTGCCCACTGAGCTGTCGGATGAGGTGGCTCTCCGCACGGCATCCCAATCTGACCCCGATGGAGATGGAGGCGCCCTCGCGGGGGACTGAGACAGATGATGCGCCCGCGGTGGACTCGGAGGTGTAGGAGGCGCGCCTCGCGGGGAACGTGATCGGGCACCACGCGGGACCCAGACTGAGTTCGCCCATGAGCCAACGTTGGTCATAGCAGGCGATGCAGGCGGCGACCTTCCACGAGAAGGGCTAGCGGCAGGACTCGATGGTCCAGCTGCTGCGGCGCAAACGAGTGGAGGTGATAACTCACGAGAATTGTTCGCTGGCCCATTGTCGCTGGATGGTGGCGATGGCGTTGCGCGATATGCGATATCCGATATGCGCGGCGGTGACCTGCTGACGGACCTGGCACGAGACGGCCCAGCGGCGGCACGAGACGGCCCAGCGGCGGCCTGAGACGGCCCAGCGGCGTGGATGGTCCTGCCCCTGCGGCAGGCGCAGGTGGCTGCGTCGGGGCTCGCTTCGTGAGCCTGGTGTTAACCATGTTGTTGGGTGGCGGTGGCCTGCGCTCTGCGTCTGCGTCAAGCGCATCGTATCCCTGCTGCTCGGTGTTGACCGACTTGAGCATCTTTCTCATCTCCCCCAGGCGTACGTACTCCTGGGCGGCTGCATTCTCGGAGAACACTCTGCCGGGCCCCCCAAGACCATCTCCCACTGGGTAGTACTTGGCGTTGGAATCCAGAGAGACGAGCTCCAGGGGTGGTCCATCGTGGCCGTGTCGAACATACTGCTGGAGTATGCCATCCGAGAGGGACTCCACGTCCACTGGGCAGAGATACCTGAGCAACTGGTATGCCCAGACACCAGTGCTCTCGTACCAGTGAGGGAGCTGGAGCTCTTGCAGCAACTCCTCGCCATTGTACACGAGCGCATGATCCAACGTGCAGCCCATCAAGTCGAGGTACTGCGTGGCTGCGCTCGGTTGGACACAGAGGACGCGCTCCGTCAGATCCCACATAAGGGTCCCAGTGACCTCACCACTGGGGTATTTGAACAACGCCTGGAGCTTGTCCTGCAGTTTCTGGATAGGGTTGAGGTCGAGCCTCGAAATGCCTCTCTCCCTAGGCATGACGACGTCGTGCTTGCTGGCAGAGGACGGTATGTGCGTCATGTAGTTGCCATCGAGTACCCAGCGGTCCTTCTCCTCGCCGTGCTGCAGCTTCTGATCCACGTACAGCCAGTTAGGGGACATCAGCTGGTCTACTGTCACCCACTTCTGCTCGCGACACCGGGTGAACTCCACGCAGACATGATCTTGGGAAGGTTTGGTCGGCATGTCCTGGGCTGGTCACTGGAGGATGCGGCAGAGACGCGCGATGTGGTTCCGGTCCAGATACAGTCTCTGATCCGCCCAGTTGTAGTTGAGAGGGGCGTCGAGAGACGGACGACCCCCGGCAACCTGGTCCTCAGTGAACCATCTTGCGTGTCCACCCTTCCAAGGGCTCGGCTCTTCGTAAAACTGTGCGAGCATGCGCTCCGATGCTGCCTGCACGGCGGGCGCCAGTGGCGCCAGGGCACTCCTCCGGCCGCCGTCGAGGGGACACGTCCGATGGCGATTCCGTGCCTCGATCTCCGCTCGCGTGATGGCTCGAGGTCGTGGGCGTTCAGCAAGATGTCTTGGCGAAGGCGCTGGTGACCCCACTGGTGACTCGTCACCGTCGTCGATGTGCTCAAGGCGAAACCCAGAAGCAGCGAACCTCTCCTCCCTCGTGCTCAGAGGTGGGTGCTTTAGCCACTCGCACTCCATTCCCTGTCCAAAGATTTCCGACTTCAAACACACCGCCGGGTCCACCCGCCTGGGCAGGTCGGGACGCCTGGGTGGTGTCATGTCCACCAACGGAAGCACCACCTGGGCATCCATGCCCAGAATCGTCGGCGCATGTGACACGGCCACGCCACTCCCAAGCTTGATATCAATCATCAAGGAGTTCTTCAGCGGCCCGGTACCTATCAGCAGGTCCCAAGAGTTCTCGGGCTCGAAGGTCACGAAGGCGTACAGCCGGTGAAGCGTCATGTGCGGTGTGCCCGCAGCCAGTATGACGTCCACGTAGCAGTAATGCGTGAACTTCGTGGGGCTGTTGTCACACCTGGTGACCTTGGCGCCGGTGCTGGCCTCGTACACCGTGAGGCCCAGCCGCCTCACGACCGCGATGGAGATGATGTTGCAGTTGGCGCCGGTGTCCATGAGGATTGCCCGATACAGCATAAGCTCACCACCAGACGACACCAACGCCAGACCCTCATACAGGGTGGCATTCTGCAACTTGCAGATGGGCTGGACCTGAGTCATCAGCAACGCCTGCTCGTCGGTCAGGTGCTGCTTCATCTTCGCCCTCAGCGCGTCGTAGGCGCGGGTCTTGATGGTACCAGCTCGAACATGTCCATGATCACTGAAGTCAACCACCCCCAGGTCGTTCACACAGGCAGCGGCTGCACACCGGGCGGTGGCACTGTCGACCACGCCGTCGGGCATCTCGTCCAGCGGCACCTCCTCGTCCATCTGGTGTTCTGCGCTATCTGCTCCCTCTCTTACCCCCTGCACCACTGTGGCGTGCGCGTCCTCAAGCTCATGCTCGTTGACCTCGGTGGGCTGCTCTGTCGCATTCTCCGGCTCGTTGCCCATGAGCTCCTCCAGCGCCAGGAGGTTCTCAATGTCCTTTGGGAGGTCGATGGCGTGCTGGGATATCAAGATTGCCGCAATCTGCGAGCAAGTCCGCACGGAGCTGCGGAGGTTGGACGCCAGCAGGTGAAACTTCCTGCTGAGGACGTTGGGAGGAACGGCTCTGGGCACCTGAGCAGCCTTGTCGAACTCCTCCGGCGTCTTGACCTTGAAGCTCTGCATCTTCTGAGTGCTGCCCAGGGCGACTGCGGCCCTGGCCTGGAGATCTGGTGCGTGGCTGACGCCAACATCGTCACTGTCTTCCAGCCCCTCACCAGCGAGGCAATCCCGCTCATTCTCCTCATACTCCGCCTGCTGGTTGAAGTTGGAGTTGTACTCAGTCTCGTCATCGCCGTCCTCTGACTGGGCCTGCGCCTCAGCGCCCTTGCCCCCCTTCGGAGGTGTCCCTGCCTGAAGGCCTGTCAACTCTGCAGCGAGCTTCTCCTTGACCTCAGCGCTGGCTGCCACCTGCTGCTGCTGCTGCTGCTGCGGTTGCTTCTGCTTGGCCTCTGGCAGCTTGAGCCACTCCTTCGTAGTGATCCCCATCTTGTTGTTCTCGAAGCGGTGAGCGATGTTGTAAGCACGCATCTGGGCATTCTTGACCTCGTTCGGCCACTTCGAGTTCTGCCTGTTCTTGTGGAAGTTCGGAGGCACTCGGGCATCACGGCATCCCGTGTAGCAACGCTCTGGAGGATGGGGCAAGCGTGTGAAGCACCAGTCACACTGGAACTCCTTCGAAGCGTCAGGTGGTGGCACCCTGCCGTAGGTGGGCTTCTGGCGCTCCGCATTGTTCACCTCCCTCGGAGGCTTCTTGGCGTCATCACCACCATGCTGTGCTGACTCCTTCTTCCTGGGGTCCCTGCGTCTGTCTCCAGTCTTGGGGGCAGAGCCGGAGCGCCTCATAGCGGACACCAGTGCAGCCAGGTCGAGCCCCAGTTGCCTGGCCTCGTAGCAAGAGTACACGCAGGTAAGCCTGCGAACCAGCTCCTGCTGCAGTGTCAGAGCCCAAGCTTCCGCATCGTTCTTCAGCTTGTCCTGCACCTCCACGATGACCTCCAGATCCTCCCACATGACCTTGTTGGGGGCAGGGTGACTGACTCGTAGCTGCTCGGACACGCGATCCCGGTACTCCTTAATGCGCAGACCCTTGATGCACTCCTCGATGTCCTGCCTGACAATGGGGTCCTCCACCATCTTGCCAGCGTTGAGCGCTGCCTCCCTGCGGCGACAGCTCTTCACGTAGGCGAGGCCGTCCTGCTCGGTGGTCTGTGACTTGGCGACCAACAGGTCCTCCTTCTCCTTGGTGCCCTTCATCAGGAACTTGGCCTCGAGCTCTGCAATGAAAGCCCTCAAGGCCCAACAATAGTGAGAATCCTCCGTGCCATCTGTCCCCGTGAGACCCTTAGTGGAGGTTCCCTCGCTTTCCCACTCATCTGACGGCTCGCCATCAGCATCGCCTTCCTCGAACACCTTGCAGACTGCCCATGTCACTCCTGGCGCCAGCTCATGGAAAGGAGGTTGTGCGCAGTGCACTGAGCCCTGAAAAGCGTCCCTCGTAGTGAGATCCCTCAAGACATGACACGCATGAGAGGCCATGATGCCATTCTTCAGATATGCGGCGCACCACCAGTCATAGGCGACTGAGGTAGAATGATCGTCCCTTGCTAGGAACGAGGGCAGGCTGTCCCACAACGATCTGTAATCTGGTTTGGAGTCAATGAAAGCCTTCTTCGCCTGCTGACTGAGCGCGTGAAAAGCCGCTGACCTCATGTGCCTGCGTTTCCTAGCCTCGTGAACCCGCTGTACTTTTGCCACCATATCAACGAAACGCCTGATAAAGAGCGCTCTGTCTTCGTTCTTGCCACCAGTGTAGCAGAGCTTGACATCATCCTTGTCAAGCGTGTGACTGTCCCTGTCATACTGATCCATCTCGTCTACGTCGTCAAACGCAAAGAGGAACTGATTGGCTGCAGGCTCTGAGGCTGCTGCTGTCCCTGCGAGCGCTGCTGCTGCTGCTCTTGCTGCTGCTGGTGATATCGGTGTGGAGGGGCTGGATTCTGGACCCGACCCCTCTGTGCTCATATAGCCAGTGTCAAGCTCATGACTGTTCCTCTCTCGTGCCAACCGTCGTGCCTCACGATCTCTGGACTGGGCAGTGGCAGCGCTCGGCTCCGCCTCACCCTCCGTGGTAAAGTACTGCGTTAATGCTCAGCAAGTGGGACTAAGGAAGCGTCCCCTCCCTCAGCGCAAAGCTCGTTCACCAGCAGACTGCAGGCCTGATTCAGGCCGGTTTAGGCCAGTGCACTGAGTGCCCCTGGATTCACCCCGCGCTGAACAAGCAAAAGTACGAAATGCGTGCAGCCAGCGCAAGCCCAGAGGTCCGGCAATACGTGTCAGCGCTCTGAATCAACAGCAGATGTAGGACGGAAGCTTAATTCAGGCTGGTTTAGGCCAGTGCACTGGGTGCCCCTGGATTAGCACCGTTCTGAACAAGCGGGAGGACGAAGCGCGTGCAGCCAGCGAAAGCCCAAAGGTCCAGCACTATGTCTCAACGCTCTGAATCCACAGCAGATGCAGAATATTCGTGCAAGAAGGGCTTAAAGCTGAGCCAGTGTGCTGAGCACCCCTGGATTAGCTAAGCCAACGTTCATCAAGAGCACAGAGACTATGAGGACAACTCCTCTTCCACCAAGGCACCAGGAATAGCACAAATACGCAGTGGTGTGAGCTAAGCCAGTGTGCTGAGCACCCCTGGATTCACAACACCACTGCTAATCAAGGGTACGGGAGTTGGCATGGAAGTTCACCCCCAGTCCAGTAAGCAAGAACAAAGTCGCCACACAGAGTTGGGAGCTAAGCCAGTGTGCTGAGCACCCCTGGATTCGCAGCACCACTGCTGATTCAGAAGGTCACTGGTGATATGAGGGCCTCACCAGCTGACAAATACTGTAGAAGAGATAAAAGAATTCTCACACACATTATGATAAAGAACCAGAGAGTCCCCAAGTGGTCAACAGCACTCCAGGCTGGGCCAGTACTCAATTAACTCTGAATCCACCGGATAGCTATATCAAACCAGTGAATAGTGTATATAAAGACCACTCACTTGTCGCCTTCAGAGCTGATGTCGCTGCTAGTCCTCTGGCAAGCTCTTTCCTACTTCAAGTTTAGGCCAGTACACCAGGGGTGTCCCTGGATTAACCGTCAGACAGGGTGGAGCTGACAAAGAAACCGTAAGGTGAAAGTCCACACATAGGGTAGCAACTCACTGCTGATCCGCTTTTAATTAGTAAGTCCAGGCAGATGCCGCCGCTAATTAGCTCCCAGGTCGCACACTTGCCTTTCAGTTAGGCCAGTACACCAGGGGTGTCCCTGGATTCACTTCAGACAAGGTGGTCAACTGGAGAGACCACTGGAGAATAGCTCATCAAGGTGGACATTCACTGCTGATCCACTCTGCCGCTGCCGCCGCCCAAGCTCATGCCGTGCTGATTAGCTTTCAACTGAAGAACACCTGTTCGCAGTTAGGCCAGTGCACCAGGGGTGCCCCTGGATTCACTGTAGAACAAGGTGCTGAGCATATCACAGGATAGGAGAAAGCCGCTCATCAACCAGTGAATTCAGTGCTGATCCGCTGCCGCCGTCGCTGGTGACCTTTTTCCGTGCAAGTACCACCAAGTTCAGGGAAGAAGAAGGGTCCGCCAGTGCACCGTGGGTGCCCCTGGAGTCGCCTGACTTCCGAATCCGCTCTTACAAACTGCTGCTGCGGTTCTCGCCAAAGGGTCTTTACTTCCGAATTAACACTGAAATAAAAAGCCGCTCCGCGCAGGACATTATTGTTTTGAAAAAGCTTAAAAACAGCAGTAAAATATATTCATCAAAATCGGTATAATAACCACAAAGTACGAATTATTGTACAAAAGCTGTGAGCAGAACTGTTTTAGCACTCTAGCACTGGCACGCGAACAGCCACCTAGCACTTGCGAAGGCAAAACAATAATGAGTCCACTACTCTGACCTACGGTCTGAGCTTACTTATATCTCAATGCTCTGTCACATTTCCCAAAACTGTAACGGGTTTTAGCCCTTAAATCTTCATCTGGCCAATGGAAAGTCATTATTCCATGCCAGCTCTAACAATGTTACCGTTTACCACATTCTGACTGACACGTCAGTGGCAGAGGAGTCACTGTCATCTTCATCTTATCATTCCCTGGTCACCCGATAATGACCATGTCTTCTCTGGCAGGTCTGCACCTCTCGGGCAGTCATCTTAGCGAAGCCTGTCACACTGTCATCTCTGTCACGCGTGTCACCAGCTGGACAAACCCGGCGCGGTACCATGAGAAGCCGGCGTTTGTTACACCCCACCAAACGGAAGGTGAGCCCCGTTGTGAAGTTGGAGGAGGCGAGAGTCCAGTAGTTGGTGTCGCCAACCTTTGCCGCTGTCCTCGCCCCACCTGGCTGCTCCGAGCGCCTCTGCTCCTCGGCCGCGATCTTTTCCCAGGCAAAAGCCAATACCTGCTTAAAGCCTTGATACCTCTCGGCCTCCTCGGCTACTTCCCCATCAGAAAAGGGCAGCTTGGTGGGTAACGTGCCGAGGTCGCCGTTCGCATAATCGGGCAGGCGGATGTCGTGGGCGTAGACCTTGTTGCTCTGCAGCTGAAGAAACGGGTACCTGTCGCAAAAGTGCTCCTCCCGCTTGAGCGTGACATGTCGGTTCTGAAGGAGAGGCGTTTGAAACATGACGTATTCGGCCGTGTTGCCGGAATGCTGCTCGCTCATCAAGGTGGCATGCCACTGACCCGAGCTGCCTTGGCTCGTGTTGGCGCCAACGAACCGGATTGTCGCGTCGTGTAGATCAAGACCAGTCCCCTCCCCGAAGTCTATCACTGTTTCTACTTGCATGCCCTGTACCAAGGGCATGCGATACGTAAGTTTTTTCTCACGGGTGAACTG
Organism: Cymbomonas tetramitiformis; assembly: GCA_001247695.2. Lineage (NCBI taxonomy): Eukaryota > Viridiplantae > Chlorophyta > Pyramimonadophyceae > Pyramimonadales > Pyramimonadaceae > Cymbomonas > Cymbomonas tetramitiformis. The sequence goes on from LGRX02003776.1 coordinate 8,371, forward strand.
GGCTTCGAGGTAGACGTACACCTGTAGAAGCCATCGTTTCGGAATAAAGGAAAGTTACAGGCCAAATAAAAGCAAACAATGTGGTTTTCAAAGGCAGGCCGGTCGCTTACCGGCTGTTTGCCGTTCACCAAACGTGGCACCAACTCCGTTCGAGCGTTCTTCATGGAAGCGGTGTTGTCATCTTGTACAGTGTCATAGTGACAATATGTGTGGTGCTGAGAGGGCACCTAAGAGTTATTCACAGTGAGAGAAGCTGTGTTATGACCGAGACAATATATTCATATTTCGTAGAGACACGACGTTGTGCACGGGCTCGCGACAGCTGTCACAAACCGCGGCTTGTCGTGTATCATAGCCGGGTTGTGACACCTCGGGGATAGTAGTTCTGGTGACGAACGCGTGGCAAGCGCAGCGCAGGTCGCGGTCGTGACGCGACAGTTGGTGATAGTGACCTGGCAGTTGATCATAGTGACTTGGCAGTTGGTGTTACACGATTCTGAAGATAGCGACAAGAGATATAGGGCGGCGCTACCAAGGTTGCGCAGACGCTCATATTTGTTTTGCCTTCGCAGAAGTAGGGATTATCAAGAACTCTCACTCAGACCCTTCAAACGAAAACGAACTGTCAAAGTAATTTGTGATATGATATCTCATTGTGTGCGAATGCTAGTGTTTGCCTGAAGTTCTCTGTTTACTTTCAGTTGTCAGAACTATATTTTTGTAGTATTTTTCCGTTGAGAAAAAGAGCTTGTACATATGAAGTTACATAAACCTGTAATTTTTTTTTGAACTTTTGAAGATACAGCTGTCAGACTAGTCAGTTGAGTGTTAGAAGTGGTGCTGTCCTCTTGTACAGTGTCATAGTGATAATATGTGTGGTGCGGAGAGGGCACCTAAGAGTTATTCACAGTGAGAGAAGCTGTGTTATGACCGAGACAATATATTCATATTTCGTAGAGACACGACGTTGTGCACGGGTTCGCGACAAGCTTTAGTGAGTCTGGAACCGAAACCCCGAACGGACTGCAACCTGACACTATCATCCGATAATCTGGTGACACACGGGCTAGGGCAGATCGAGGGAGTCTACCAGGGCCTGCACCAGGATGACTCCCGATCAGGACTGCCAGCAGATTCCAATAGTATATTCTCGCAGGAGTGTGGACCTCATCACCATGCAGCAGTGGGTGTGCGGGGTGTACCCAGAAGGGCACTACCGTCCCCCTGAGAACGTCGTACGAGTAAGAGGACCCGATTACGGTATCCCACCTTGTGGATATCACCGAAGCTGCGGCGAGAGGTTAGTCTTTTCAATGGGGATCGCCGTGGATTTACTCTGAGGCACCCGAAGGGACGAGACACTCGCACCCAGTCACTAACGAAAGCAACGATGGTTGACCATCGATGTTTGAAGTTCTTGATATTTTGTTAAATACTTGAAAGTTGCTCAAGTATAAAATTGTGAACACATTTCCCCAATTTTTGTATCGGAAGCACACCAATTTCCTATGAGTCGAACAGACATACCAACCAACTCATCAGATCGAAAGTAAACACAAACTCTTATAGCATCCATAAAACATCGGCAAGCAGGATTTTATAAGATCACTTGTGGACATGCCCGCACCCTTGCTAGGCGCACCTATCACTAAACCACACGATCATAATGTGGAAATGATGTGTCATAACACAAGCATAGTACCATATACATATTCCCTATGCCAGTACATAAGAACTTTTCTTGTCAAGTAAATATTTTCTCACACCGATGGATTTCCATGATTCCAGCACACATTCGGATTTTTAGCTTGAAGCACGCATGCATAACTGGGGGTCCTTCAAGAAACGGCTTGTTCTTTTGACTTATGTGCTCTGATCCTTGATCTCCTGCAAAAAGGAAGGTAAAAAAACAGCCGTTCAGTTCAAGTGGGAACCATACAACACTCGCTCTGCTAAGCCTTCACGCCGAGTGATTTTGAGATACATACTCCTTGGTGCAACACTGGTGTACACACACTGAGCGGCACGAGGCCCGCCAACAAACGCCAGCCCACTAATATCCCAGTGGATGTGAGAAGCACTCAGGAACACGGTGGGGCCGTGACAAGATACCACCGAAATCTCACACACAAATCTCAAACCAAATGCGATGCAGTATGGATAGATGGATGTATGTACCAAGCACTGCCACACATATATACTCTGACACCGCGCAATTTTACGCGACCTCTGCGTGTTGATCTCAGGGCAAACTGGAGTAAGCAGGTGGCTAGCCTCACCATGGCTCATAGCACGATGAATGGAACCTGTTGGTCGATGAATGCAAACCAATGGTCTGACAAAGGAAGATGCATCAAAGCACTGGTGTACACACTGAACGGCATGAGCCCACCGACAGAAGCCAGCCCACCATCATCCAACTGAATATGACCACTGGCGTACACACTGAATGGCAAGAGATCTGCCGACAAAAGCCAGCCCACCATCATCCCAGTGGACGTGACGACTGGTGTACACAGACACACACAAACACGGCTCAGTAAGGCTTAAGGGGTCCCATTCTTCACGAGTGACCTCCGGAGAATCCGGACAAGTGTCCCGAAGTGTGTGCTGAATCCTTTGATCCCTGGTGAGGGTACACAGTGCAGCCGATCCTTTCTGGTTATGTGATCCCAAAGGAGTCGGTCCAAGGATACGCCACACAAGCACTGCGTCTAACAGTCCCAGTACTTAGCTATTTTTTCGAACCCTTTTGTGAAACTAGAAAACTCGTTTAGAAACTTGGGAAGACGATTCACCCTGTCCATCTGCCGCGTAAAAAGACAAAGTATGAAACAACGTATGTGCGCCCTTTTGCGACGGCAGCTATAAACAAAAGACGTTTTGCTTGGAAGCAGTCTCTGTGTAACGCCTTGGGTCTCACAGTAGTATGACTTCCTTGGATTTCCAAGAGGGTTTGGTCGGTATTTATAGCCGAGCATCATTCGCTTTTTGTATTGGTTAAAGATATCATCCGACTCGCTGACTTCGGAGGCTTCTCCTGCTCCTATTCCGAGATGATTCTCCTTTACTTCACCGCCGTTCACAGGGTCAACCATGCCACCCGCGCTGGCACCGAGCCCTTGACCTGCACAAAAGATGAGCTCAACAACCTAGCAGCCCCTCGTGCAGCCCGCACAGATGCACCTTCATACTTATGCAATATCTGTCCAGGATCGAGGTAGGAGTGGGTGGTTCTGCGACGATTGAAGGCCCGCAGGTGGTTGCAATTACTTGAAGCAGACCAGCTGCACAAAAAATAGGTTGGCATACCTTCGCTCCAACCCATTTTTGCAAGAAGCGCATAGCCTTTGTTGGAGGAATCAATTCGTTTCGACGCGTCTATGTCGGCTGCCTTTGCCTTGTCTGCCTCGCTTCCGCACTTGGCCATAAATTTGGTCATTTCCTCCTCGGGAATGTAGTGTCCCATATGGTGGGTGCGCGACTTGCCGTCGGGGGCTTTGGCAGGGCGTACGTGTTTATTCTTATCTTTTTCTGGAAGCTCTGTGCGCAAGAACATATTTCGTTCAGTCAGCGGCAGGGCGCACGCATCCCTGGACACCAATTTCAATATGAGCGGTGCTGGAGGACACGGCAGAGGCCTCGGGTGCACTTACGCACCATCTCTCAGGGGTGGCATTTCCTTCGGGTCCTTTTTGGCTGCCCGCGCATCCTCTTGCTGAGCTGCTTTCTTGGTAAAGTAGTTCATGAGGGCCATAGAGTCCCCATCGGCAGCAGCAGCCTCCGCAGCCAGACGTCCCGGAGACTTTTCCCGAGGTGTCGAGGACGCCGCCGGCCGACGTTCGGGCTTCTCCGAGAAGCTCCTTTCGCGTCCTCCGCTCTCTGAAAAGCTTCTCTCACGTCCACCGTATCCGGAAGTTCGCTCCCGGTAAACTTGGTTGCCGCCGTATCCTTGGTACCCATAGTGCTGATCCCGACGGTCTCTATCGCGGCCGTCATAATTTGTCTTTTCGTGATCTTCTTGATAGTTATCACGGCCGTATTGTTCTTCGCTTTTCGCCTCCAAGCCTCCGTCGCGACTACCCGTATCTGTGGATCGATAATGCTCGCCGTAATAACTATCATAGTTTGACTGACCTCTAGGATCATCGTGCCGGTGATAGCCCTCCTGCTGATGATCTCCGCGCTGCCCATAGCCCCTATAATGCTCCTGCTCCCTGGAAATATAACAATCTTCTCGTGGCTGCATGCCAAACTGGTTTCCATAGCCTCGGTTGCCAGATAGTTCAGATTCTGCACAACCATGTAGCTGAGCCTGTCGGTTTCGCTCACCTGAGAGGGAGTACGGGGTCAGTTTCCACGCTTGAACATGGAATGGGATAATGAGTATCTCTGTGAAGCGTACCGTCCTGTGAAGGTTGCCACTGCGGTAGGGAGTGGTCATTCGAAGTGCCCTCGCGATGCCACGGTGGGGGTGGGGGTTGTGTTGCACTCTGCCAAGGTGGTACTGAACTCGTCAAACTAGAGCTTTGAAAATTCGCACCTCCCTGCTGGGAGGCGCTGTTCCCTTGCGGAGCGACTGGCGCCTCTCGGTACTCTGCTGAAAAACACCTCGTGTAAGTGTATTCCTTTTGACGAAATATGCCGTCACGAACGAAAGACGAAAGATATACCCGCATGCACGGAAGCAGCGCGTTCTTCGGCGAGGATTTTCTCGCACTCGGCGATCTTCCACTCATAGTACGCATATTCTGAACTTTGTTTGTCAAGCAAAAACCTGAAATCGAGGAGGGACACGCAGAGTTAGGCAGGCAACCAAGCACCCCTGCCACGTGTAACGTCGGCAACGACAGTGAGTGCAACACTTAGAAGAAAACTAAGAACGATCTCCTCCAAACCTGAAAGGCGATTCAGGTTCTGTGTTTCGAGTTTTAGCCACATCCTCAAAGCTTCTACCGTTCTTAGCGACATATTCCGCGAGCTTATTTGCGACCTTCAGTACCTCCGGGTCTTCGGGTGCTTCAGGCGGCTCCTGTGTGGCTTGTACAACAGGAGCTGCGCCGGGCTGTCAGCCTTGCTTCTTTCAACCGGATACCTGATTTCAGAAATCTGTAGGATTACACAAAACACTTATTACGTACGCGGACACCACCTGTTGACTCCTCTGTCTTTTGCTTCTTCGGAACCGGGGTCTCCTCCTCCTCCTCCTCCTCTAATTGGACCGCCACTTTCGGCTTCTTGGATTTCTTAAACCCAAAAGCAAGCTTAGGCGCCATCTTTTCTAAACCTTTACAAAAGGTGGTATTATAACATTGTCATTAGAAATAAGCAACCACGTTGCGCCCAGACAAATCGTTGTGATGTCCAGTGCAGAAAATATTGATCACGCTAGTGAGCTATACAGAAACACGAAGACGTCAGTCAACCAAAATCTCTAACATTATAATTGAGACACGCGGAAATCAATTGTGTTCGGAACCAAGAAATACGGAACGTATCAAGATATGTTTCACGACAGAGCCCCTTACCCCTTTGCGAACAAAAACCTAACTTGGAACTTGAAACTACCAGGTATTCTGTATAAATTACAAACTAGAGCCTCACGTCAGCCCGTCGCTGTCGCCCCCATAGGATACCGTGGTCGGAATTCCCGATCGATCTCGATTTCTTTCCGAAGCGATCATGTTCAGAAATGTTCAGAAGAGTTGCGCCAGTGCGAAACTCGAAACTCAACAGAGCCAAAGTTTCAGTGCGTGCTGAAATCTGAAATGAAAAGGGCAGCCCTCGCCTGACCGGGAGTCCCCGGTGCAGGCCCCTATGACAGATTCCTAGGCCAACAACACTGGACTGCTGACTGATCTATAGGTTCGTGCTGTGTCACAGGTAGGCTAGACTCCGAAACCGTCCGAGACCGTTCCGGGTATATCTAGCTTAGGGTGGGTTTACTTATCTTTCAGTCTATCTATATTGAGTTCACGGACTATCTGATATCTTTGGACTAGGATATTCCAGTAGGTCGTGGACCCATTCCACGCTTTTACCACTTGCTAATTTGGCCATGATTGGCTAAACGGCCGCTTGGAGAGGTGCGCGAAGGCGCGTTTGGGTGCATCTAGGAATTATGGTTTGTGATGTGAAAGCTGATAATATAGTGATATTAAAGCTTGCACTGTAAAATGTCAAAGCAGTGAGGCAGGGTTTCTCGGTTCGGCTAAGTCGGATTAAACTGAATGATAATTGAGTTTAAGCTGGCGGACGGACCGTGACACACGAGCGGAGCAAACAGCAGGCACTGCAAGTGACATCCGAGCAGGCGAGGGGTGACACAGGGCACCACAGACCTCCCCCCTTATGGGGGGTGAAAGTCAGTGTTCCCATGACACCACCTCACCCCGAAGGTGGGAGGTGCACTGCAGGGCCAGCCGGTACTCCCGGGCAGGCGGCTAGGAGAAATGTAATGTTCCCTAGTTACTAGCTAACTCGTGATGTGCCAATTGAGGGTCTCAATCTAGGGTTTGGGTAGGTTTCAAGCGGGGGGCGGCGTCATTCCCGATGGTGAAAGGTGTCGAGCGCCAAGTAGTCAATGTTCAACCAATGCCCGTGCGATGCCAAAGCCAAAAACGGCCGGGCACCACCAGAGCAAGTGTGCCGTTGCAAGGGGGGCGAGTGCGAAAAATGCGGCGAGACAGCGCGCAATCCTCCAACCCCAAGGTAAAACCAACGTTAGGGCAAGTTGGGGGGGGTGCGGCGGCACCACCAGCCACCACCAGATGGCAACCAGGGGGCGCACAAGATGTAGGTGTAAACGGTGAAAAACGCGGAGAGTCGGAGTCGTCACAGTCAGAGCTCTCGTTGTCGATGTTGTTGCAAACGCTGGTGTCGATGTTGGTGCTTGGTGCACAAGCACCACCAAGCACCACCAAACTGCGACCAGCGGTAAAATGTTGCCTTCGAAGGAGTCCAAGCGCCGATCTCAGCGCGCCCATGCGCGCACGCTGCCGCAAAGAAGCCATGCAGCCGCGGCTGTAAAATCTGCAAGACAAGGAGTTTGGGTTCCAAGGGAAAACGTAACTTTTCGCAAATTCAACAATTCCCAACAATGGAAAAGTCAAATTGGGGTAGATTTCGACGAGGAACACGGTGGTAACGTCAAAACCGTCGTACGATAAGCCAATTTTCCGGCAGCAGAGGCGCTGCTGGCCAGAGTGTCGGTAATTGTCGGTTACGCACGCAAAAGTGCGCTAGATGTCGGTAGATGTCGGTACTAAAGATGTCGGGATGTCGGGGGTGACCGGTGCGAAGGCAAGGCGGTCAATGTCGGTAGTAAATTGTCGGAAGATGTCGGTACTAATAAGAAATGTCGGGACTAGTTGAGTGGTAACGCACAAAAAAGTGCGTTGTAGTGTCGGTACTAAGGTAGATGTCGGTACTAGGGTGACCTATGCGAAGGCAAGGAGGTCGATGTCGGGTTGAAGTGTCGGTACTAATTTGAAGTGTCGGTACTAGTTGAGATGTCGGTACTAAGTTAGATGTCGGATAGAATCGCAGGCAGGGCATATATCTTACCGTGGCGGGCCGGCCCGGGGCCGTAGCGTGTCACGCCGGGCCGAAAGCGGGCCGGGATTGGATCCGGCTGCGGGCCGTAGACGAACAGTGAAAATCTCAAAAATTTACGTGAAATTTTTGATTTTCATGATATTCCCATACTTAAAATTGGAAAAATTCGCCTGCGGCGGGCAATTTTCGAGACGGGCCGGGCTGGCCGAAACCGGGCCTGAAAGATTTGCAACTGCGGGCCGCAAAATCTTTTGGAAGATATATGCTCTGATCGCAGGGCGCGAAGCGGACGGAACACAAGAAAACACCTCTGAACGTAGGTGGGTCCAGACCTGATGTGAAAGCTGATAATATAGTGATATTAAAGCTTGCACTGTAAAATGTCAAAGCAGTGAGGCAGGGTTTCTCGGTTCGGCTAAGTCGCATTAAACTGAAAGATAATTGAGTTTAAGCTGGCGGACGGACCGTGACACACGAGCGGAGCAAACAGCAGGCACTGCAAGTGACATCCGAGCAGGCGAGGGGTGACACAGGGCACCACAGACCTCCCCCCTTATGGGGGGTGAAAGTTAGTGTTCCCATGAGTTTGAGCCGAGTCGGCGAGCGACTTGGGACAGCGGCTGTGGGGACGTCGCCTCGTTCTGGACTAGTTGAGGCAATGTTTGCTGGATTTGGCACGCCGACAGTGTCATCGTCATCTGTGTCATCACCGATATGGTTCGACTACTATGACTTCTTCACTGTCATCAGCGCCATCTCCGATATCGACTTCGGTAGTCAGACAGTTCATAGCATCTGTCATTTTCACATCTGACACCTTAGGGGTTGTCATCACATTCTTTCGGCGGAAGCTATAACACTTCGTATTATCTTGTGTATAGCTTCACAGTTTCACGGTTGACATATGCTGGAAGTGACGCCCCGACTGTCATTCCTATAGTTAGGGTGTATGACTGTCACCGGTCCCGGAACCCTAGACCCCGAACATATAACGGGAAGACTCGGTATTCCGTTTATCTTATCTATTCTGATTACCACACTCGTATGAATATACAGTCAAGCTGATATATTCAGCAATATATGCGAGCGACCGAGCGTAGCACCTGACTTGTAGTGCTTCACTGTGTGTTTGTTTTCACAGGTTTGCGCCCACCACCGGCCTAAGGTGGTTAGTTAAAACCGCCAATTATGGCTGGCTAAAGCCTTTATAGGGGCTCGGGGCTGAAGATCGGGGCATGAGGTTCTAGGACGCACGTAGTCACGAAAGGGGTAGAGTGAGAGAGAGGGAGATTTTCCGTTCGTGAGCACAATTGCTTAGGACTTAGATGGACCGGTCTAGCTAGCCGCAGTCTCCGAAGCAGCACGCGCGTCGACATCAAGCCTCACGACACGATCGCCACCCTCTCTTACCCTACCCTATTTCACGGCTGTAAATTTTGAACCTTTGACCCCGCATTTTAAGCCCCTGCCCTTATTTTCTATAGATTGCTCAAGTGTAAATTTGTTTTCTCTTGGCGAGAACTTTGTAGTGCATTTTTTAGAACCTTGATCACCGAACATTTTGAATTCTTGGATTTTCTTGACTAACGCTCGAGCACCGCGACTGTAAAATTTCGGCATGGCCTCTACACCGTATCAGCTGATGGCTCCAGCAAGATTGAGAGCGCACCCAGCTGGTGCTTCTAAGAGGCAATTGCAATTTGATCAACTGGTGCCCACACCAGTGGCAGCGTCGTCTCAACAATCAGCGGCTGAAAAGAAGTTTGATTCTGAGTCAGCAGCTTTCCTGGATGACCACCAGAAGATTGAGGCGCTTGTAAGGGGCATTAAATCGAAGCTGTGTGGCAAAGGGGACGCCATCGACGAGTGGAGGTTTTGTGGTGACGAGTCTAATGCTCGCTCACTACTTGACTCCCTCGTTGAAGAGCTTACCTCGCGCCTCACACGGTTTAACACCCTTTACGCACATGCTTTCCGGCTGGACGATGTCACCGCCACAGTGATGCCCAACGCAAACTAACTCCTAAAGGAGTTGTTGGAGTATCTCTGTGGCGGTCCAGCGCTCGCTTCAGTGCGGGAAGCACATCGTTACTTCCCTGACGACGGCAAGGTTATTTTAACTGCCTTAGTCAGGGACGTGATGCCTGACCTGGAGGATTTTGACAAGACTGACTTCATCTTTACCCCCACAGTAGAGGTCCCGGCAGGTGTGAACCCCAAACAGTTCATCAAAGCTTTCACTGACGCTGTCAGTAACGCTGCGACGGACTTGGGGCAACACTCCAGCCTCGACATCTCGAGGGAAGATGCTGTACGTTTGTTCCTTCGTCGTACATGTCCCGTCACCTACAAACAGGTGCACGAGGACTACGCGATTGAAAAGGTCAAAACACAGGCAGAGCTGACCCTGGTGAGCTGTGGACTCGCGATTCAGCGGGTCTACAACACACTAGGGAAAGCGAAGCAACTGACAAGCGCATTTTACAATGATGCAGGGCACCGCCACGGTGAACGTGGCGGTCTGGACCCCAGGGGAGCCCCTGACCTACGCCCTACCCGCCCGCGTGATGTTTACTATCCTGGACGGTCTTCCCACCCCTTTAAGGGGAAGGGGAAGAATTTCCGTTTTGCTGCCTCCCCCTTGCCGAAGGGGGGAAATTGGCCGCAGGGAATCCGCAGGAAGGGGAAAGGCAAAGGCAAGGGCAAGAAGGGCAAGGGGCAGAAGCAGAAGTCCCGAGTCACCTTCCACCCGGGTTCCAAACAGTTCTACGGCAACTGTTGGTCCTGCGGTGGAAGGCACCGCCAGGCAGATTGTACACACATGCAGCACCTGGCGGCACACTCCATGCGGCTTGACCCCGAGGCTCTGGCCGAAGGGGCCTTCACCGATGTTCTGGCAGCTCGCTACCAGGCAGCTTACGAGCATTCGGAGGAGGCCTTTCAGGCAGTCTGTTGGGAGCACGGCACACCGGACATTTGTGACTCATCGGAGTCGGTGTGCACGTACCCTGACGACGGCTCCCTGTCCTTTGCCGCCTACCTCACCCAGGGGGATGAGGCCTCTCATGCACCCGCTTGGGCACCACAGGAGTGCTGGACTGACTCTGAGTGGGATGCTTGGGAGCTTGAATCCTACACTCAGGAACAACATGAGGAATGGGATCGACTCCAGAGAAAGGCTTCCGCAAAGTTTCAGGCCTTTTGCTATGCAGGGGAAGAGGCGGGCTACGATGAGCAAGATCTTCAGGAGCCGTACTCTTCCCTTTCTCTAGGGAGAGTTCATTTTGGCAGCTTCGGGGTGGGTGGTGTCGATCGTGACACCACGACAACCCCACCGGTCGATGCCCGCATGGACTCTGCCGCTGCCGTGACACCGCTTGATCTTTCGTCGTTCTACCGTGCGGACCCGAGCATCACATGCTCACCGTGTGACCCACAACCTGCGTCTACTCAATCGCATCTCGACGCAGGTGTGGTGTTAGACGGGACCGCTCAGACGTTGGATCCTGCCGCACCGTTATCGGGTGACACTCCGGGCGATGCCGAGCATGGAGACACCTGTATGCACCCCGTGTCAGCGCTCTTCGCACACGAGACACCCCTGGAGCCTGGCTCCGGGTTGTTCGCTGACATGGTGTTGGCAGGTGATCTTCGGTTTCAGTCAATGACCGAACAACATCTCAGTGAGACCCGGGAGGAAGGAAGGGCTTGGGGGCCGAGGTCTTGGAGCTCACAGCTGGAGTCTGTGGCTGGACCGGAGCCCGGCCCTTCCGTGGAGCTTCGGCGGTCCCTTCCCTCACGGGTTTCAAAGGTTGTTACTCCTCCCGGCCTCACCGACAGGGAGCAGGACCACTGGGACAGGCTGTGGTGTGAGGATCACACCCAGCCCACCCAGTGGTACGACACCCTGCCGGCTTCGGCCGCAACGACTTCGAGGGTACCACGAGCACCGCCTCCGGTAGTGCCCTTCCCTCCCAGCTCTGGCCCGTGCTCTGTCACCGCAGGAGCTGGACTATATGCCACGGCTATGGACCTCCCTGCCAGCGGACACGGGGTGTCTGCGGGGTCCGTAGTCGGGGCCTCGGACGAGCCCGACAGCCCTGAGCCCCGTGGCTCAGGGGAAGGACAGTACTATGACCCTTCACCGCCCGTCACTGGACCTGCCCTGCGTAGGGGTGTAGGTAGGGGTGGTGTACCCTTCTACAGACATGCCCTCGTCTCCACACTTGTTGTCCTCGGCTTCCTGGGCTGTGCCATGGCAGATGTGAGCATGCTTGAGGGACAGGAGGATGCCTCGGACGGACTGAGACTGCTGTCACCTGGGGGCCCACGGGGAGGGGCCCAGGGGACGGGGACGGGGATACTGTATGATTGGGGCTCTGATGGTGGCACTTGGGCTGGTAACAATGGGCACAGTGGTTCTTGTGACTGGGATTGGTCAGATTCTGGGGCTGGACACTCTTCCTCTGGACCTGGCCCAGAAGACCCTCACAGTGACCACGGCCAGTTCACCAGCTCGGGTATGCCGCCCGATGCCGCTTCACAAATACAGCTATTCCGGTCAACTATGACAGCAGACAGTGAGGGCCGCCGCAGGCGGTCCCGACACCTCACGGCTCTAACCCTGGCAACCTTCTGGCAGTTATCATTCAGTGTCTGTTTCTATTCTTCATGGACTTCCAGTCAATATCAGGCGACAGTACAGTGGACAGAGGTGTCGGTGGTGTTGGCTCAGTGGCTTGGCATCAGACTGGCAGTGTCCTCGAGACTACCTCACACCTGGCAGATCTCATGATCACCGTCGGTGGTGCCGTGGTGCACTTGTCATGGTGGCTCGGCTTCACTTGGACAGCACACGGCACACCACCACCTGGGCTTGTATTCACCTGTAGCCCGGTTGTTTCGGCCTATGCACTATCACGGGACGGCGATGGCATTGTAGTGGACTCTGGTGCCACTGGGAATATCACAGGCACCAGGTCCAGGATCTCGGCCTTGGATACCTCCTCCACTATTGGTTTCTCCACGGTGATGACAGGTCCCGTATCCCGAACTGACGGTACCTGCACACTACACCTGTACGGTCGTGAGGTACTGTCAGGGGAGATAGACGAGTACTCTATTCCTGGCTGCCACTTCAAAGAAGGCGCCAGGACCCTTCTATCTACCCGGGTTATGCTCCGACACGGCTTCAGTTCTCCAGACTTCATCAGCATGACTTATACTCACTTGGACTCAGGCAGAACATACCGTATCACAGACAATCAGATGGAATACCTCTGGGATGAGCCACAGCACCCGCATACTCACCACGTTGGCTCAGCAGCTGTCAGGACCCGCACAGGAGACTCATCAGACTGGCAGTGGAGTAATAGCGAGTATACTAAATGGGCTACTACTCACGGCTCTCCTACAGCTACAGCTAAACTTGGTACTCCGGCTTTTGATGTATCTATGTATGGGGACTCTCTGCCTGTTGGAGAGGGTAACAATCATCCGGCTCTTGAGCACTGGTCCATATCAGATGATTGTCACACCAAGCAGTGGACGGGTCAGTTCTTCTATGGTAACATTCCCTTCAGTATCAGTATGATTGACAGAATGCTAACTAAGGGCAACCATGACTTTCTCCTTGACCCGCATAATACCACCTACTTCTGGATTGTCCCGTATATGCCACAACACCAGATATGGCACAAGACATGTACTATGGAGGTACTACACATCTATCCTAAAGGCAGTAAGAGGATATTCAGTTTCTCTCGGAAGCACACATATGCTTCCAGTCACCCACTGACACCGGCTGGCTCAGATGGCGGACCTGACAGAGTATTCATTGATGGCACTCCCTTTGAGATCTGTATCCTGTTCAGGAACAGAAACACACCTGTTCGGGTCAGTCCCTTTGTGGAGTTCCATGCAGTCATGGGTCACGGCTCTACGGCCAGTCTGCTTAAGCTCTACGACCTGCCTGGCATCCAGCTCGGTCGGCCTCTGCTGTCTAGGCGAGCTATAGCAGCTATGCCGACCTGCTCTCAGTTCTGTGCAGTATGCTGTACAAGTAAGCTGAAGCAGAAGCCCTGTGGACATCATGACCAGCTGAGATCAGTGGCCATACAGCCCGGCCAGAAGTGGGCTGCTGACATGACAGGACCTATTACACCAGCTGGCTACAATGGCCACCTGTACCGATGTCAGTTCATTGACTATGTCAGCAGATTCATATTTGTATATACCTTCGTTCAAAAATCAGAATACTACACCTGTCTGGTTCATTTCTACGGCAGCTTACATGCAATGGGGTATGCACCACAGTCCATTACACTCCGTACAGACTGTGCTCCAGAGATGGGTGACCCCCAATGTGTGGCTTTCTATCAGAAGCATCGTATATTACACCAGAAGTCATCACCTACAGTACATACAGACAATCCCCATGCAGAGAATGCCATTGGCAAGATATCCGACATGGCTAAGGCATTACTTCTGGCAGCTGGCATGCCCGAGGACTACTGGCCTCTGGCTGCCACCCATGCTGGCTTCATATGGAATCTCTCTACTCACAAGAACATCTCTACAACACCATTTCATCAGATCAGAGGCTACCACTATGGCTATGCAAAACTGAAGGCCTTCGGCCAAAACTGCTATGTCATTATGTCTCAGCAGCAGAGGAACTCCAGACAGCCTGGCATGTCTAGGAAGTCACAGCGGGCGGCCTGGTCAGGCCGTCTTGTCGGTGTATCAGTCAGCTCTCTGGCATATAAGATCTTGGATACTGAGACAAATATGGTACACTATGTTGGCAAGCCTCACTGGATTCATAATCATCAGGACATGGGAGAGATATTGGGCTCCTTTCCAGACCCACATCAGGCAGAGCGGGAGTTTGATGCATCCTATGACAGACCACAGCCATTCAGTGACAGCTTTGACACAGCAGGCTCGAGGATTCATGGTATTGGTTCTTTCTTTGACGGAGAGGAGTCACACGCATGTGTTCGGCTTATTCAGACAGATGGCACAGTTACCTGGACTATGGCAGTCAGATATGTATCACAGACATCAGATGGTCAGCACTATCGGGACCTATTGCACTATCTGGACTGCTACAGAAAGCTAAATGGCATTAATGAACACTACCCTATCTGGACTATTGTGAAGGCTCGTCAGACAATCAGAGCACCTATCTACAGTGCACTTCTCATCTCCACCCACAGAGGCAACAGGAGACCCTACGGTGTTATCCTGGAGCCCTGCCCCGACGAGCCGGCTGGCTGGCACATTGATCTCCCGGCCAACCTAATTATCTTTCCATCCACCCATTCAGCAGCTTACCTGCCCTTCTCTGACACCCTCAGCAGTGACCTCAGAGCAGAGTACATGTTTGGCAGTTTCAGCAGCATGGAGCAGTTTCTCTCTGATGCTCCTACCTCTACTATTACCCATATGCTTGAGGTCTCGGCACCAGAGATTAAGCTACCCCACGGTGTAAAACAGGCCCTATCCTCACCACAGTCTGAAGATTGGCTAAAAGCTATGGATCAGGAGGTTGGTGATGTGGTTAATCAGGAGAAGCTCAAGCTGGGAACACCTCCGGCTAGTGCACAGTATCTTACTACACTATGTGTACTGTCTATGCCGTTCAAACCTGACCCTACTGGGGCAGGCAAGCCCCATCAGGTATTTAAAGCCCGTATGGCTGGTGACGGCAGCAGAACTACAGGCTACCTTCCGCGGGAGACCTCTTCAGCTACCCCAGAGATATCAGCTTTCAGACTGCTATTCATATTTGCAGCTCTATTCCAGCTGGTGGTGTCACATCTGGACGTGTCTCAGGCCTTTATGCATGCTAAGCTTGAGTTCCCCGTGTGGATTCAGTTTCCCTCTGGCTATACTTTTAAGGGCTACAGCTATGCATTACTCTCATATGCGCTGTACGGCCTCAAGATTGCCGGTGCATCATGGCAGAGAATGGTTAAACAGTTTATGCTCAGTTTCAAATACATGGGACAATCATTCAGGCAGTCTACACATGATGCCTGTATCTATTTCATCTACACGCCTACGGTTAAGGCTATGTGTGTGGTATATGTGGATGAATTTGGTATGGCCTGTTCCACGGCCCTTGAGAGGGCCTTCTGGACTGCTTTCAGAGCAACCTTTAAGGCCAAACACTTGGGTCCTATATCCTCTATCCTTCAGATGACAGTACAGCATGATGACCAGGGGGCGTACCTCAATCAGTCTCGGCAGATTAAGGACCTTATGACAGCTAACAACATACCCGAGAGACCCTTCCGTACACCTATGGACTCTAAGCTTGTGATATCGAGACCAGCAGACCCTGACCTCACTCTGGTAAAGCCCTATCGGTCTATCCTTGGGTCTCTGCTCTGGCACAGCAGGACTTCACGGCCAGATATCTACTATGCAGTTATCTACCTATCACAGTTTGTGGCCTGTCCCTCAGAGGACTCAATGAAGGCTCTTATCAGAATTGCACAGTATATGGACTGCACGGCACACTACAGAATGGCCTTCTATTACCCTGAGAGGCCAGCACGTGTGCTCACACTGTTTGTGTACTCCGATGCTGACCTGGCCAGAGACCTGGAAAACTCAGCTAGATCATACTCTGGCATGGTAATATTCTTCTGTGGCATGATTCTACAGTATGGTACAGTCAGACAAACTATCACAGAGACATCTTCTACGGGTTCAGAATATGTTGCAGCATCTACTGCAGCTCAGCGGGTGGTATCTCTCATGTTTATGCTGACAGAAATATTCGGCTATATCCAACACCCTATTCAGGGACAGCCACCCTCTACTACTGGACTTGATTCTGAGATCACTGAAGCAGAGAGGGTCGCCACTGACATTGCATTCAGCTATCCTGGGTTACAGCCGGGCACTCTCCTGACTAAACTCCTAGACTACACTACACCTACGGGTACAGGAGTCGGTGGTGTCAGGCCTGATGGCAAGTCAGTGACAGATGAACTCGAGATTTATTCAGAATCAGACCGCAGGCCAGTGGACTATCAGAATATGAGAAGCACAGAATACCTTCCAGCCTCAGCAACCTGCCCCAGATTGGAGCTTCCAGTTCCTCTTCTCCTGGATAATGATGCATGCAGATCTATTGCTGAGAATATCCCGCTATCCCAGAAGATCAAGCATGTTCTGGTCAGATTCCATATGCTCAGAGACTTTGTCAGACTGGGCTGGATCATATGCTGGAGGGTACCTTCAGAGAAGAACTTGGCTGACCCCTACACCAAGCCGGTTCCTCCCACCAAGAACACCGTGCCCTACTTCAACATGCTCTTTGACAGCTACATGGATAATTATGCAAAAGGCAGTGATTCAGGCTGCCAGATCTTTTGGATTTTCGACATGGAGGCCTACTCAGAAAGCAGCAGCATGATCTGACTGTGAGTACCCTCTGTTTTGTCCTGTTTTGGGTTTTGTATCTGACTGTGCTTTGCAGGTACTTTGTTGCAGGTACTTTATGATTTGGTTTTGAAAATATATGCAGAATACAACCAACCGATAGAATGACAGTTAGCCTAGAGGTTTAGCAAGCATGCACAAGACCTGTTAAGTGAATGTTGCATGCCGTACCTTGACTCCTACGACCTTATGTACCCTTCGGGGACCCGTGACCGGCACCTGTCTCGTACGTGAGAGCCTCTGCCTCCACCCGCTGTGACCCTCCCTACATCTTCCCTTGTCTGTAAGTCTGACGGTGACGGGGTGACTTGGACCTGCCTTCGGGTACTCCTTGTCATATCCCTGACGAAGCATCCGGCTGCATGGCACCGCGGTGTGCGGACCCTCAGGGCACAGCAGCATACTATTCCCCCGGTGGAGGAGTGGCACTAGAGACAGGGAGCTGATAGGCCTGCCAGGACCGTGTGGACTTTGTCCAGCTTTTTGGGGTTTTCAGCCCTGGCAGGCATGATTGTGGTTCTTTCTGGTCTGGACTGGAGATTGGTATGAGTGTATGCATTCTGGTCTGCCCACCTCACTCGAGGTGGTGTGCTGGATTTGGCACGCCGACAGTGTCATCGTCATCTGTGTCATCACCGATATGGCTCGACTACTATGACTTCTTCACTGTCATCAGCGCCACGATCTCCGATATCGACTTCGGTAGTCAGACAGTTCATAGCATCTGTCATTTCCACACCTGACACCTTAGGGGCTGTCATCACATTCTTTCGGCGGAAGCTATACCACATCGTATTATCTTGTGTATAGCTTCACAGTTTCACGGTTGACATATGCGAGCGTAGCACCTGACTTGTAGTGCTTCACTGTGTGTTTGTTTTCACAATGTACATCCTCGGTTTTATTCTGGCCGCCTTGATCCCGCTGGTTATTACTGAGT
The DNA here is from genome assembly GCA_001247695.2 of Cymbomonas tetramitiformis. Classification (NCBI taxonomy): domain Eukaryota; kingdom Viridiplantae; phylum Chlorophyta; class Pyramimonadophyceae; order Pyramimonadales; family Pyramimonadaceae; genus Cymbomonas; species Cymbomonas tetramitiformis. The sequence continues at coordinate 26,327 of LGRX02003776.1, forward strand.
TTTGGGCTCGTGTTCGCGACACCTTCGACTTTGACGACATTCACGGAGGGAGAGATCTGACCCCCCCCCATAAGGTGGGGGTGTGTCTCCTGTGTTTCCCCCTTCGCCGAGCAGTGTCACAAGTCACTGGCATGTGTCACCGTGACTGTCCGTGCACAAGCATAAAACCCTGAGTATTTTATGTTATGCATCTTAGTCACCTGAAAGCCTGTGCTTCCTGCTGTGTTCCGACTGTAGTGTATATATCTTGCTTATATATATACCCACCCTACCAACCGCGATATCACGTCTTTCATCAGGTTACGGGCTGACCACTTCTGTGGTGGCACAGTTTCTTTTGGGCTTCTAATTTCCGTCTCGCCGAACGTACCGACTACCGCAAGTCTCGTCGAACTTTACCGACTACCGCAACTGCATCACCGATTTTACCCTTACCGATTACCGACACCGAGAGTCGCGTCGAACTTACCGACTACCGCACCGACAATTTCAACAACATGTCTAAAATTACGTCTACTACAAAACCCAAGGGGGTCCTTCGAGGTTTGATTACTCCGAAGCGCCCCTCATCGGCAGCATCAGCCAGTGGCTCAGTGTCTGGTGGTGCACCTGAGGATTTTCCGTCCGACACGAAGCCCCTGACTCCGCGGGATCCGATCTTGCGCACCAACGGCGGGTTGGTGCGCGAGAAGCCCACCCATCGGGAAATTCGCCCCGTCGACTTCCTCGAGAACACCGAAAATTTACGCAGCACTCCGTATCGCGCCTCTACCCGTGGTGTTCTTACGGAGCCCCTCTCGAAGTCCTTCGACTACGCTGAGAACGTGATCACCGTCTTGAAGTCTCGTGGGTATCAACCCAAGAGCTCTACTGGATTCACACTGGAGGGAGACAGCGCAAAGGAAGACTTCCTTGCGTTGCGTTCTGCCATGGTGACTGTGCTCGACCCCGTCGACTCCGTCGAGACCGCCAAGATTTTCGACTTGGAATTGGCCTACGCGTCCTACAATTACGACGTCAACTCCATCGTCTTCACCATGTTATCCGTCTTGCTTCGTGGAGCGGCTCTCGACATCTACCACTCCACCGCCAAACACCATCCTTTTGACGGGCGTGCACTTCTCCTTCGTCTTCATTTCGAGGTGGAGGGCGTGCAGCGTGGTGACCGAGGCCAGTTCATGGAGAAGATGCGTGCCTTGCGTATTGACGAGCGCAAGGACCCCCACACCATCCTCAACGACTACAGACGTCTTGGAGAAGAGCACCGCGTGTACCACGCTGACTTCTCCGACGCGGACCTCGTCTGGACATTTCTGGTGGTGCTCGAGAAGTCCGCCGACGTTTCCCCCTACGAGGTCCCCCTCTACCAGCACATCATTGAAGACCTCAGCACCACCACCGTCGCTCCATCCTTCGACACCGTCGCTCTTCGCGTGCGACGGGTCTGGCAGCGTGAGGGCGCGAGCCGCCTTGCCCGCTTTCCCCCGCCTCCTGTGCCTGACTCTGGTGGTGACACATGGACCAAGCATCCTTCTGGTGGTGCTAGGGCTTACGCATTTAAGCCCCGCCCTATCCAGAAGGCGGTTGGCGAGTGGCAGGACACTGGGGGCCCTTATCGTGCTTGGGAGGGCAGTGGCCGTCCGTGCTTGGTGTGCCACAGGATGTGGGGGCTCACCGACCCCCATGCCGACACCAACGGCCTCTGCCCCTGGGTCTGTGCACCTGCGTACACGAAGGGGCGCGCCCCCCCTACTGCTAAGGCGCCTCCGCCGCGACCTGCCCCGCCTACTGATTCTCCGCAGGCGGTGGGCGAGCCGCAGCAGCCTGCGGCCTTCCCATTCCGGCCGCATGCCTTGGCGGACTCACTCCCTGGCCCTTTGGACGTGCTCACGGACTCAGCATGAGACGATTGCCCCTCTGCCGACGACGATGAGCCGCTCAACCCTGCTGCTTTCGCCATTGCTGCTGGCGGCAGCGACGATGACGATGAGTGCTGGCCTGCTGTGGCCGAGAGTCCAATTTGGCTTCCCAAGATTGCCGGCGAGCATCTCTGAGACAAGCTTCAGTCACTGACACTTGGTTATCTTCATTTGAAATCAGCGCGGGCGGATGCCACTCTAGCTGAGCTGAAAAAGGCTCCTTAGGTTTTCAGATGTAGGATGGCCGGCAGGCCTTGTAACATTGTTTCTTGTGCCACCTCTCCCCTTCAGGAGGAGGTGGTGTCACGGAGGGAGAGATCTGACCCCCCCCATAAGGTGGGGGTGTGTCTCCTGTGTTTCCCCCTTCGCCGAGCAGTGTCACAAGTCACCTGCGTGTGTCACCGTGACTGTCCGTACGGCGTAGTGGAGGCCACTTGCACTCCCATAAGGCGATGCAACTCCATATGAAAGGCGTCACGGAAGCGAGAGTCCCTGTCACGACAATTTTCATAGGGGCTCCGTGCACTCGCCAAACATCATGGTCGAAGTACATTCGTGCCACCGCCGGCAGAACTGTCGGAGTACGCATGGGGACCACGTGCACCATTTTGGACAACTTGTCCGTGAACGTGGCAAAGGCGTCGTAGCCCCGCTCTGTGCGTGGTAGCCCTGTGACGAAGTCAATGCTCACCACTTGCCACAGCCTGACCGGGACTTGGAGGGGGTTTAGCTGGCCATCTGGATAACTGTTTCTCGGGCGAGTCTGTTGGCATATCAGGCACGAGCGGGCCCAGGCGGTGACGTCCTTGTTCATGCGGAGCCACCAGAACCGCCGCACTATCCGAGCGAGAGTCTTATCACGCCCGGTGTGTCCCGCTGCGGGAGACTCGTGTGCTTCACGCATGACTATCTCTCGGAGGGGAGAGTCGGACGACAACACCAGCTGGTAGCGCCCTTCCGCGATGCGCCAGATCATGTCGTCAACCATACGGAAGGTGTCTGTGCGTTGGTGCGGGGCGGCCAAAAGCTCTTCCTTCAACATTGTGAGGTAGGGGCTACGCTCGTACTCCGCGCGTAGTGCTTTTACGAACTGGCATGCCTTCAGTGGTCCTTTGGCTGCGCGCGCCTTGGCTGCTGGCCCCGTCGTAACCATACGCTCGCTTACACGTTGGGCCGCCGGTGCACGGGCACTCTTCGCTTCCACGGCGAGCCGAAAATCTTTCCATCACAGATCACGGCGCGAAGAAAGTATACGCTTCAATTGACAATTCTAAGCTAGGATTTCCAGCAACAAACGCCACAGAGAACATCTGAGCACAGCACTGCGTGCGCACCAGGCACTCATAGTAGCCAAGACCGCAAAGCACGCGCAGTTGCACGAAGAAACCATCATGAAGTAACATGCGAAGAAAGATCACGTTTCCATAAGTAATTTGAAGAACAATTTCCGACAGTGTCACAAGTCATCTCGCTGAAGGAAGTCGCAAACGACGTTTTGGCCAGTGTTGACCCCGGGGTTATGTAACACGCCAGCAACACGAGAGCCCAAATTCCATCCGAAAAACTGAGGCACACGTAAATTCGCCGGAAAACTTACAATTCCAAAGCAGAAATATTTTGTGGAAGCGGTGGTGGTGGTGGTGGTGCGTAGCACACTGATACCATTTTGTGGGAGGCAGCTGTAACCCTCCTCACATAACAGACACTGTAACTACTTGTGATGGGACTAATATAAAGCAAGGTTCTATATTATGCTTTATAAGGTCATAGTGAGCTATGTCACTCTTAGGATCTATGTCCTGACTTACTACATATACTTGCAGGTAAGAATTAGGTATTATTTGACTTTTGCCATGCGGCTGTTTTTACTCTAGAAATCTCAACTGTTTCTTTGGCCTTGGCCATTACTTATTCACTCAGCTCTCTGAGGTAATCCTAGTCAGCATGGCCAAGTCTCATCAACCTAGCATATGCTTGCACTACATTATCATGCAGTATGATGTGCCAGTATTCTGTATGACACATTATTACACAGTACAGTAGTACTGTGTACTCCCATATAAGGGGGGTCTCTCCCTCAACAGGGGTCTCGGGCGCTAATACTGTAAGGCGCGTATGACACTACTGGCATGTATGACATTGCTGGGTCATCCGCGCATGACACCGTGTGTTATCCTAGCACACGCTTCACGTCGAGGATGATGGCCGTGAGGTCGGACAGCTGCGAGCCGTCACCGTCAGTGGCCACGACCGCTGCGGACAGGGTGGCAGTGTGCGTACCGGCCTGAACGTGCCGAGCGTAGCACTCGATCACCCATTGTTGCATGGTCAAGAGGTCGACGGCCGCCCGCTGCGGGTGCGTGAACAGCCGTGACATCACCGGCGCGTAGAACGCAGGATCCAGCGCCGTAATAAAGAGCTCCTTCACCTCGTCATCTTCCCGAGCGTGTTCCTCCTCCTCGCGGACCGCAAGGCCGCGTTGAAGCCCGTGACGGACTCCGACGGGTCGGTGTGGGCCTTGAAGCGGACGCCAAGGAGGTCCGATGTACCCTGAAAGGGTGCGCCGGAGTCCAGCAGACGACGTGCGAACTCCAGCAAGACCCGCTTGCCATCCAGCGGGTGCAACGCGGCCGACACCTCGAGCCAGTCCCCCGCCGGAGAGGCGGGACACACGATGAGCTCGAGAGTTGAAAATAGCAATTTGTTGGCCTCGGAGCGGACGGCCAACGTGGAGTCCTCCAAGTCGAAAAGCGGCGCAAATAAAACGTCCTGCGCCTCGAATGCCTCCTGGAGGGCAGGCACCAGCTTCGCGAGGAGCACCTGCGCGTTGGACTCAGTGCCGGTGAATCGCTCATGCTTCTCACTGAAACATTTCCGGATGACGTGCTTCGCTAGGCTCTCGTCGAAGCGCTCACGGGTCAATGATCGAACCCCCGCCAGGAAAATTGCCTGAGCGGAGTTCGCAGCCGGAACACCAGCAGGTGCCGGCGTAGCCGGCGTCACCGAATTACGGGCGGCAGCCGAGTCGAAATCGTCGCTAGAGAACGTCGGCGTGACGCCATACTCGAAGTCAATCTAGTCGCAACCATGCTAAAAGAGACTGTAGAGACGAAGTGAGGGGGAAATGGGGCGAGGTGCGGAAGGAGCGGCGGCCAAAAGTCGTAATGCGGTTGTCGAGGAAAGCAAGGGAAAGCTGTGGCGTAGAAATCTCCCCACGTGCATGTGGATGCAGAGCGACGCGGCCAAGGAAAGTGGTGTCGGATCCGACCAAAATTTTCAACGTCAGCCAACGCGTAGCGAGGAAAATGAAGTCCGCCTCGTGCACACGCTTCCCGTAAATCCTATCAACCAGACATCAGCTAGGCCATACCGCTCCGCCGCGCATCTAGAGGAGCCCCTCACTCCATCTCAAGCGTCGCTGTTCAGCCAGACATGGCTAAAATCCGCAGTGTCTAAATAAAGAGTGCGTGGGTCCAAACCTGTTGGATATACCCCTAAGACCCGGGAGGCAACTTTCTTGATTCAATCCTTAGCCACACACCGTGGAAAGCAAGGGGGGTTGATTAGCGGTGTTAAGCGGCAATTATAAGTTTGGTTTACTTGTTAATTGTTGTGTTTGCAACCATGCAGGAAGTGGGTTACTCATGTTGGCGAGGCTCCGATTGGTGGGTGCAATCCTTTACCAAGTCAAGAGTTTATGGCTACTTGGGGCACAGTCGATTACATGAAGAAGCTCATGAAGAAATTAAGTGCATCAGAACACAAGCCTCGTGGACAGAACAGGCTAGTTGATGGTAAGACACGTGGTGGAACACATGGGAAAGTTGAGTTCTCAGCAGGAAAATCAGACTTGCAAGAAATTGCAAAGTGGAAAGTTCGGCCTGAATAGAGGAATAGTTGTACGAACAATTAAAAATGATTTTTGACACACAGTCTTGTAAGCTAACTTGTCAGCTCGGCTAACTCGGTGCTATATATTCTTGACATATTCTAGTGAGAAGGCTGCGGAGCTAATTTTTGTATCTTGGTAGCCGTGAAGTGTGACCTTTCAGCTGCTACGGATAATGCCTCCGATCCATTTGTACTTATTGATTGAACTTGCACTCCCTTCATGGTGTACACATATCATGTATTTTGAAGTTCCACAACAATATGCATTCCTCATATACAACCTTGAACAGGCGGATAAGCCACAAGCTAATACGAAAGGATATGCAAGTGTACACAAGGCATCATATTATGAGATTACATTGTGCTTTGCTATTCCCTTGTACAAAATGCAGTTTTTTGTGCCTCACGTGGGTGCCGCCTACCCGCCTCCTCACGGAGTGAATACGGTAAGCCTGTATTCTTGTAAGTCTTTGGCCTTCCTACACCGCGTTTAGGAACATACTCAGGGTGCGGGTCCGATTTTCGCCTCTTCCCTCCAGTAGTGTTCCAAGCACTACTGCTGCGACGTCGCTTTCTCCTATGGTCCTTTGCACCAAACTCTGTTGACGTGTGTGAAACCTCCCTGACTTTCGTGCAGCATGTTTGCAAGATAGCATGCATTAGGTCTACTAGGTCCTCATCGTTCGTGCTAAAAGAGGCCGTGTTCAGCTCCTTGATGAACGATCGCAGCTCCGCCCGCTTGCACTGTTGGGTTGAAGCTGTGCCCTCTGCGGCAGTATAGAACGGTGCCGTGTCAGGTGCCGATGAGCGCTCCGCCGTGTTCTCCAACACTTCCAAGTCCAGCGTGAGGACGGCGGACTCCTTCAAGGTGGCAGGTAACTCGTCAACACCTTTGCCATCGTGAACTAACACCCCAAACAGATGCTTGCACACGTAGCCCGAAGTCGTATGGTCCGGGCAAGTGCACGTGCCCATCTTGTAGTCCACGGATTAAAACGTAGAAGAGGAAGCACGTTGCACGGCTAGCCAAGCCCGGAAATCCATCACACCACCTGCAAAATATTGAATGCGAGTGAGTTCACAAAACGGTGAAGCGTGTTTTTTTAAATAAGTGATCAACCACACAATCAATCACACGACCTTGCGGCTCTCCTGCACACCCCTCACGGTACACTGCATGCTCGATCGTCAAGGTCTTAGCCGATTTGGTGACCACGAACTGCTCGGGTCCAGTCTTCTTGAAGGAGTCGGCGGGTATGGACTTCGATGAAACATATCTGTCGTTGAGCAGCTTCATCACGCGTTGAGGTCTTCGATCCAAGAAGTTCAGAAGCTCGGGCTCAAAGTTCGAGGCGACCTTCAAACGGGTGATGGACACGTTCTCGATCGCTTGTAGCCGTCGGTGCTTGCTGTCAAATTCCTTTAGCACCTCCTCGATCATGAACAACACCAAGGAGTCTATCCGTAGGTCCAGCCGTTCGTTCAGCATGTGCTTGACTGCTCGATTCAACGACTCCGTGTGGTTGTTCGTATTCAACCCTCTAGTGTACGTGCTTGTGCGGAAAGCGGCACACCAGAGACACACACGCCCTTTCCATTCGGTGTTCCACCACCTGCAATTTGTTGAATACGGATGAGCTCACACACTTATGCTGCACCCTAAAACCCTAAAACCCTAAATTTTTAAATAAGCATATTACTGTATAACCTCACACATGTGCGGACATGCGGGCAGGCGGTACGGTACCTTTGGAGTTGTGGGTTTGTTTGAAATTGTTCCATCTCCTCAAAGGCCAAGATGCGGCTTGCTAAGGCTTTGAGGGAGGGAGCCTTGGATATGTGACAGAGTGCCCGATATATCACTTTTTGGTCAACCTTGGGAACTCCGTGGGTAGATGTCTTCAACCATCGGTCCCACGCTTGTTTCACGTGATCGAACTGATTTTATATAAAACAGAGTTCACAGTTTTAAAAAAACTGTGTTTGGCCTTTCGCTTTGTAGTTTTTCATTTCACTCATCACTGCACTGTTTGTATCAGATTCTTTGTATAAATACAAAATATAGGGGTACGTGAACGTACAGGTGGGGAAAAAATAAACTCCCCCTTATCATCCATCATCAATTATATCCTCATAATGTGAAGAGTGAGAGACCAACAAATAGAGATTGTGTCTCCCCTCCTCCCTCTCCTCCTCCCCCACCCCTCAACCCCCTCCCTCCTCTCCTGATCCCCTCCCTCCCTTCTTCTCTCGCCCACCCCCCTTTGATTCTCTTTCTCCTCTTCCTTTTTCCTTGGTTTTCCTCCCTTTTTGATCACCGGGGGGTGGGCTTCAGTTACGGGTGGCTCCTAGCCCCCGCGACTACGGACTCCCGGTACGACACTATTTACTGTTCATTTTTTATTATTTATTTTCTACTATTTATTAATCATTTTTCATTATTTTATTAATTATTGTCGCCTGCTTTTTCTTTGGCTCTCGGATTGATTTTACAGCAGATTCCCTTCTCCCCCTCCCCCTTCCCACTCCTTTACTCCTATGTCATCTGCGGGATCGCACACGCTCGCTCGATCGCTTCCTTTGTCGATCACACCTCCTCTCCCCGCCCACATCCTGTTCCCTTTTTAAATTTTCTTGCCTCCGTTCATCTCCTCCTCGGTGCATTCTTTGTTCTGCATCCTCTCTTGTCCTGCCCCTTGATCACTCTGCTCACCGATGCTTCCGCTCCACTTCGACGCCGCGCCCTCGCACTCCAACGCTCCGACGCGCCTCGCTCGTGCTCCTGCCTGTTTGCTTCGTGCCTGCTCCCAGCTTGAACGGTACGCTCTTCACTCCCTTTTGCCCTCTCACACACACACACTGACACTGCATGCACCCTAGGCATACGAACCGGCATATAGAGCACTGAGAGTCACAGCCCACAGTGCCACGGGGCCCGGGCAGCATGCACTCCTTCTTCCCCTCAACTCTCCCTGCCTGATTCTCTTTGCCCTTAATTCTCCCTGCCTGATTCTCTTTGCCCTCAATTCTCCCTGCCTGATTCTCTTTGCCCTACTCTCCCTGCTTGGTCCGTCAGGTCTCCTGCTTGATCCGTCATCGTCAGTCAGTTTAGAGCTCGGTTTAGAGCTTGGCGTTATGTCCGGGGAGCCTAGTGCGAGGTGGGAAACCTTGGTGATCACGTGCACCGTGCCTTGGTTTCCCTGTAATTCTTTGTGGCTTTCACTCGTCTAGGTTTGAGCACCCCTGCTGGAGCCTCCGATCCCAGTACACAATTCATGGGGACGCACGGTGCAGTGTCGAGCGTCAGAATCGACTTCCCCAACCGGCTTTGGGCTTAGGGTCGCTGTCGTTCCCTTGTTCCTTGTCTCCCTGCCTTCCTTCCTGCCCTTAACTCCTCACCCTGCTTGATCCTGATCTGACTCTTCCCTTTCTCCCTGTTTTGATGTTTGATCCTTTGGTTTTGATCTTTGATCTTTGTGCTAGGTTAGGTGGGCGAGAGTCTCCCTCCTCCCCTCTCTCTTCGGCTTCTGACAGTCAGCGACGCCTCGGCACTCGTTGGCTGGGCCTTATGCACGTGAGCTTGCATTTAAGTATTCGAGGGTTTTTCGTTAACCCTCGGTTTTGCATTCTGCGCGTGGCATACGGTTTCCGTTTCTGATATTCGCATCACACACGCATCTCACACCTGCTTGCCTCTTGCTTCTTTAACCCGCTGACCTGTTTTTCCTGTATGCGCGCACCTTGCTTGATTCTTCCTGCTTTCTCCCTGTCGCTTATCTTGCCTTTTGCATGGCCTTCCTACTCTCTGCTCTTTCTTCCTTGCGCCTCCTCACCTCTCTTGCGCCTTCACCTTCCCTCACGCCCTCTCATCTCGCCTTCCCTCGCGCCCTCTCATTTCACCCTCTCCCTGACTTCTACCTCTCCTTCCTCTTCCCCACCTGACACCTTCCTTTTCTCTCGCGGGTCGCTGACGGTTTGTTTACCTTCGCCCTTTCGCCACTGACTTCTCTCCCACGCGTCGCCTTCCATGGGATATCTTGTTTTATCCTCGCTCCCACGGCGTGTCGCACGCTCTCCCACGTCACACTCACTTTGCCTTCGCCCCTCGCATCTCGACTGCGTCTCCACCAGCTGCCACGGTCCTTTCGCCTCCTCCTCTCGCATCGCGTCGTTCTCGTGACCGGTTCCTTCGCCTTTCTACTCGTTGTGCGCATCTCGCTTCTTCTCACACAGGTTCCCGACGCCGACTTTCAGCTCTCAGCCCTTCTCCGCGTCATCGCGACCCTCTCGCTCCTTCGGGTTTCTTCTTTTCTCTCTCGCAGGTCGTTGACGGTTTTTTCGCTTTCGCCCCTTCACCGTTGGCTTCTCTTCCGTGGAACATCTCGTTTCTCCTCGCTCCCACGGCATGTCGCACGCTCTCCCATGTCGCGCTCACTTTGCTCTCGCCTCTCGCATCTCGACTGCATTTTCACCAGCTGCAGCGGTCCCACCGCCTCTTCGTTTCGCATCGCGTCGTTCTCGTGACTGGTTCCTTCGCCTTTTGCTTGTTGTGCGCATCTCGCTCCTTCCCACACAGGTTCCCGACGCCGACTTCCAGCTCTCTGCCTTTCTCCACGTCATTGCGACCCTCTTGCTCCATCGGGCTTCTTCTTTTTTCTCTCGCAGGTCGTTGACGGTTCGTTCGCTTTCGCCCCTTCACCATTGGCTTCTCTTCCGTGGAACATATCGTCTCTCCTCGCTCCGCGGCATGTCGCACGCTCTCCCTTGTCGCGCTCACTTTGCTCTCGCCCCTCGCATCTCGACTGCGTCTTCACCAGCTACAGCGGTCCTTTCGCCTCTTCCTTTCGCATCGCGTCGTTCTCGTGACTGGTTCCTTCGCCTTTTGCTTGTTGTGCGCATCTCGCTCCTTCTCACACAGGTTCCCGACGCCGACTTCCAGCTCTCTGCCTTTCTCCACGTCATCGCGACCCTCTTGCTCCATCGGGCTTCTTCTTTTTTCTCTCGCAGGTCGTTGACGGTTCGTTCGCTTTCGCCCCTTCACCATTGGCTTCTCTTCCGTGGAACATCTCGTCTCTCCTCGCTCCACGGCATGTCGCACGCTCTCCCTTGTCGCGCTCACTTTGCTTTCGCCCCTCGCATCTCGACTGCGTCTCCACCAGCTGTAGCGGTCCCATTGGCTCTTCCTTTCGCATCGCGTCGTTCTCGTGACCGGTTCCTTCGCCTTTTGCTCGTTGTGCGCATCTCGCTCTTTCTCACACAGGTTCCTGACCCTGACTCTTGGCTCTCAGCCACCTCTCCGACGGCTCCTTTGCCTTCATCTCACTTCCAGGTCTGCCGGCTTCCACTTCCTTCTCTCCCATCTCGCTTGACTCACACCTGCTTGCTTTGACTACGGCTCACATGGCGCATCTCGCCTCGTCCCTTTCGGGCCTCCGACCCTGACTTCCAGCTTGCGACCGCTACTCGGCGACTCGTCCCACTCCTTTTCTCCTTTCCTTTTGTACCTCCACCCTTCTCCACACTTTGTCTGAGTTCTTGCTTCCACACCGGCTCACCTGGCACATCTCATCTCGCCGCAGGCTCTTGACCCTGACCTCGCACCCTTGACCCCGGACTTTTGACCGCTCCTCCGAGTGCTTTTTTATCTCTACCCCCTCTCCTTTCTTCTCATTTAGCCCGCAGTTGCTTGCATTGGCTGACTCGCATGGCGCATCTCGCCTCTTCCTTCACTGACTTCCGACGGCTCTTCTTGCACCCCTCCTTCTACCTCCTTCCCTTTCTTCCCCTTTCTCACCTTTCTTACATCTCAACTTCGGAAGGACTTTCTCCTCGGTTCTCCTTGTTTCTCACCTCCTCCACAGTACTTGTCACTCTTTTGTGAGCACCCCTGACCGGGCTCTCTCTCCCTTGACACAGTTCCCCCCCTTCCCGCACCCTCTTTTCCTCCGTCACGACCCACACCTGCAGATGATATCTTCGTCTGGCCTTCCTGCTTCCCTTCGGACCTTTGATCTTCCTTCAGCCCCTTTCCCCGATCTGCACACCTCGGACTGCTCCCCGGAGCTCCGTGTGCTGACCTTTCCTTTCCTCGGTCCTCCCCTTGACACTCTTTTCCTCGGTCCTCCCCTTGACACCCTTCTCCTTCTGTTCTCCTCTCCTTCCCTCCTGCCTCCTCCTCCCCTCCCCTGTCCCTCACCTCCCTCCTTCTCGGCCTCACCCCTCCCCTCCCCTCCCTACTTGTGCTCTCTCCTGCCTTTCCTTGCTTATAGTTACGATTCTGGCTCTGGTCTCTGGCTCTGGGTTCTGGTTCTGGTCTTGGGCAGCTTCTGGACACCGCTC